>CM022704.1:23357745-23505245 GCA_012295165.1 Asparagus setaceus | reverse complement strand
ACCCTTATTTTCAAAACCACTCATTTTCTAAAAGTATTTTTAGCTAATAAACTCAAAGTTTTACTCTATTTATTTTGAATCCACCCATTTCCAAACTCTCTCTTAACCCTAAAATATATCAATCAAAGTTTTAGTCCATTTTCAGATATTAGTTTCTTAAATTTTCAATAATTTCATATTTGCCCCGACTTGGAAATTGCATGTCAGTCCTTAAAATCCTGCACAGTCTTGCAAAAAAGTCCGTATGTTAGTTTTTTAGTTTAGAAATCCAATCGTGGCTGGATTAACCTTGACAATTACCAAACTACTCTCTTCAAAAGTTTCCCTTAAAAAAACTGTACCAAGTGTTCTTGAAATATTGAAATATAATGAAAGAGATAAAAATATCTCTCATTGATATTTCAAAGGTTGGAGAGGAAGATGATAGATAGGTTTGCAGAGAAACCATTGTGAAGCTTAACTTTGGGTTAGAATTATTTTCTGATCATTGGAGAAGAACCATAAGTAGGCTTGAGTTTTTTTAAAGCGGGAATATGATTTAAACCTATTAAGAAATAGGTTAGGAAACTTAACAAAGGGATAAAATCAATTTGTCTCTAGAGGTTAGATTTGAGATAACGTTAGTTTGTCTGGGGAACCATTTTGCAATACCAATAGGATTTTAACGATTAAAATGCGCCTAAGATTTCGTGTATTAATATGGAATTATTGAGAATTGAAGGGACTAACGTCTAAAAAAAACCCTTATTTTCAAAACCACTCATTTTCTAAAAGTATTTTTTAGCTAATAAACTCAAAGTTTACCCGCCTATTTTTTGAACCGACCTACTTCCACAATCACTCTTAGACTTCTTGAAATATTTTTAAATTTTATTTTTAGCAATTTGGTATATAATGTAAGTTTCAATATTTTTGTTCGAATGATTAGCTATATATTGTTTCAATGATTAGCTATATAATGATTAGCTATTTTGAAATACTTAAAACCACTATTTTTTTAGTTTTTCACACTAATGTCATGGCATCCTGTGGTCAATTTTGCTTGTTATATAGTAATTTAATTAGAGATTGCATTGTAGCTATGAACCTCTAATTGTTTTAATACATAGATAAACGTTGGAGTTCTTTTACTTTATTTTGGAATAATAAATTAAGCAAACGTCTCTATCTTACTATGTAAATAATATTAATAAGACAATATTTTTGGTTTCTCTTTTGAAGCCAAGTGTAGCTCCAAATAATAATGCATTCTCAATATTACGGCATGTGTTGGGTCCACAAGTTTTTAACAAACATGTTCTAATCATTAACAATAATAATTATCTACTAATAACTATTTCATGAGAATCATGTAATAATATTTAGATTTGTAATGCAGGTCTATATAAGCCGAATACGCGAGGAGTTGTTGCTCAAAAACTATATTTTGACTGCTGAATCAAGAACAATTTTCAATTTTAAAAACTTTGTGGTGACAACCTATTGATGTTCCAGTAAGCGTCCAAGCAGACGTTCTCAACATTGCCTCCTTTTTGTTTGATACATCTAAAATTTTCTTTTAAAGAGTGATGCTAGAATAAACTTTGTGGGGGGGGGGGGATAGTTCAATCTTCACTTGGATAAGGACCCAAATTTGAGAAAATCAAGCTTAGAGTTAGTCCAATTTTATCCAAACAACAATTCAACCTTTTAACCGGATTAGCTCCACTAACTTAGATAGTAGAGGAGTTGCCAAACATTCTCGATGAGTGCTAGCTACAATCACGAGTGCACTGCATTCGCGCTGTAGCAGGGACGTGTGTCCCTACATGTCCCTGTATGGGGCACATGTCCCAACAATAGCGCGAGCACTCGCAACTATGGCTAGCATTTCTTAACATGCCATTTAATCTTGGTTTGAGATTCATGCTACACATCACAACTATCTTTGAGATGTGTATATTAACTTGGTACAAATCTTAAAATAAAATCAATCGGAATAAAGTTGGTGGATAAAAAATTCATATCCACTAAAAATTACTGTAGCTTTACGTTTTTTTAAATCTTAATACAAATTTTTGGTCCGCAAATTACGACATTGTAACTATTGTCAAACACAAGTAAATAAAGAAGAGAGACGGTTGAGTCCTTTCTTCTCTCTTCTTGTGCTCATCAAAGGGATCTCATCTCAAACTCTATCCGCAATCCACATAGTCCACAAAAGTTCCTACTCTTTATATTTCATGAATGAATAAAAATATTATGTAAATACCCATTTTTTAATCAAAAACTACACATGGTATCTGGTGGAAGATGCCCTTAGTTGGATCTGCTACGTTCCGGCCCATTACGTACATTTGGTACTGAGCCTAAAACGATGTTAGTAGCAACGTTTTCGAATTAAAAATTCGTGAAAAGCTCAGAGCCTAGAAAGTATATGGGCCTTCGATTAGATTGTATGTGAAATTAATGGGCTTAGGGCCTCTTCGATTGTTAAAAGAAAGAAAATAGTGGCATCGAAAATCAATTTCCTATAACACTTTTCTTTCTTTTGTTTGAAATTTTAGAAAAAGGAAAACTAACGCATAGTTCATTGGGAGTTAAAAAAAATCAAAACCCAATTCCTAAAAGACAATAGGGAAAAGATTTCAAGAAAACAAAAAGAATCCCCTTACTTGGAACTTGGTTCAATTTGGGGGGATGACCCTCTATGGAACCGAAAGTTTACGTGTGTTGCAACATCATTTTCAATATTAATGATAGTCTTGATTCATAAATTGTCTATAATAATATATTACTTACTATACTGTTTTCTTTGATTTAAGATTGACAGCAGAATATATGTAACCTCCTCTTTTTCTCACTATATATGATTTGCTATAGTGTGACCTACATTTTTTTTTGGGAAAATTGTGTCAATGCCCCAAATGTTGAAACATCATGTGCTGCAGCCTCTCCATTTTTTTCCATGTGGTTCAGCCCCAGGAAATGTGACATATGTGCTGCAGCCCCTTTTAAATCATCATTACATGCCAAGTCAGCATAGAGAGAGAAAAAGAAACAAAAAATCCCAAAATACCCTTGTCTACTTCATTCTTTTTTCTCTAGATCTGATGTCTATGTCTCCCTCTTCCTCCTCTGCTCTCCTCTCCTCCTCTCTCCTAACCCATTCCCTTCATCCTCTCTCTCTCCCTTCCTCCTCTTTCTCTCAGACACCGACATCCCCTCCGCCGCCGCCGACTTTTTGTGCACGCTCCAGCATATTATTCACTTTTTTTTCTCTAGCTCTAATGGCTATGGTTCCCCCTTCCCCCTCTTCTCTCCTCTCCTCCTCTCTCCTAACCCATCTTTTCCCCCAAAACTAAAAAAAACTCAAATTTGGATGACAATGGCAACGGCCAAAACCTCGAATTCATTAGCGTTCTCGTCAGAGGATCCGTCAAATAATAGATCGATGTCCGATACTAAAGGCGAAGAGGTGGCGAAAAATGAGGTGAAGCAGGCGGTGCTGGAGGAGGACGAGGAGGAGCTCGAGCCCAAATTAGACTTAACATGAATTAGACTTAACATGAACCAAGTTAAGTCCAACTTGGTTTATTCAAGTCCAACTTGGTTCATGTTAAGTCTATTTTGGTTCATGTTAAGTCTATTTTGGTTCATGTTAAGTCTATTTTGGTTCATGTTAAGTCTATTTTGGTTCATGTTAAGTCTAATTTCATGTTAAATTCAATTTAATTCATGTTAAGTCTATTTTGGTTCATGTTAAGTCTAAAAATTAGACTTAACATGAAACATGTTAAGTCTATTTCAACTTAATTTTAAGTCTAATTTCATGTTAAATTCAATTTAATTCATGTTAAGTCTAATTTCATGTTAAATTCAATTTAATTCATGTTAAGTCTAATTTCATGTTAAATTCAATTTAATTCATGTTAAGTCTATTTTGGTTCATGTTAAGTCTAAAAATTAGACTTAACATGAAACATGTTAAGTCTATTTCAACTTAATTTTAAGTCTAATTTCATGTTAAATTCAATTTAATTCATGTTAAGTCTAATTTCATGTTAAATTCAATTTAATTCATGTTAAGTCTAATTTCATGTTAAATTCAATTTAATTCATGTTAAGTCTATTTTGGTTCATGTTAAGTCTAAAAATTAGACTTAACATGAAACATGTTAAGTCTATTTCAACTTAATTTTAAGTCTAATTTCATGTTAAATTCAATTTAATTCATGTTAAGTCTAATTTAAACATGAAACTAGACTTAAAAATAAGTTGAAATAGACTTAACATGTTTCATGTTAAGTCTACTTTTAGACTTAACATGAAAAAATATAGAGGAGATAAGGGCATTTTGGCATCTTTAATTGAATTAAATTAGATTTAACATGAATTAAATTGAATTTAACATGAAACTAGACTTAAAAATAAGTTGAAATAGACTTAACATGTTTCATGTTAAGTCTAATTTTTAGACTTAACATGAAAAAATATAGAGGAGATAAGGGCATTTTGGCATCTTTAATTGAATTAAATTAGATTTAACATGAATTAAATTGAATTTAACATGAATTAGACTTAAAAATAAGTTGAAATAGACTTAACATGTTTCATGTTAAGTCTAATTTTTAGACTTAACATGAAAAAATATAGAGGAGATAAGGGCATTTTGGCATCTTTAATTGAATTAAATTAAATTTAACATGAATTAAATTAAATTTAACATGAATTAGACTTAACATGAACCAAGTTAAGTCCAACTTGGTTTATTCAAGTCCAACTTGGTTCATGTCAAGTCTATTTTGAATCATGTTAAGTCCAAATTTGGTTCATGTTAAATCCAACGTGGTTTATGTTAAGTCTATTTTGATTCAATTAAAGGCGCCAAAATGTCCTTATCTCCTCTATATTTTTCATGTTAAGTCTAAAAATTAGACTTGACATGAAACATGTTAAGTCTATTTCAACTTAATTTTAAGTCTAATTTCATGTTAAATTCAATTTAATTCATGTTAAGTCTAATTTAATTCAATTAAAGGCGCCAAAATGTCCTTATCTCCTCTATATTTTTCATGTTAAGTCTAAAAATTAGACTTAACATGAAACATGTTAAGTCTATTTCAACTTAATTTTAAGTCTAATTTCATGTTAAATTCAATTTAATTCATGTTAAGTCTAATTTAATTCAATTAAAATGCCAAAATGTCCTTATCTCCTCTATATTTTTCATGTTAAGTCTAAAAATTAGACTTAACATGAAACATGTTAAGTCTATTTCAACTTATTTTTAAGTCTAATTTCATGTTAAATTCAATTTAATTCATGTTAAGTCTAATTTAAACATGAAACTAGACTTAAAAATAAGTTGAAATAGACTTAACATGTTTCATGTTAAGTCTACTTTTAGACTTAACATGAAAAAATATAGAGGAGATAAGGGCATTTTGGCATCTTTAATTGAATTAAATTAAATTTAACATGAATTAAATTAAATTTAACATGAATTAGACTTAAAAATAAGTTGAAATAGACTTAACATGAAACATGTTAAGTCTATTTCAACTTAATTTTAAGTCTAATTTCATGTTAAATTCAATTTAATTCATGTTAAGTCTAATTTAATTCAATTAAAATGCCAAAATGTCCTTATCTCCTCTATATTTTTCATGTTAAGTCTAAAAATTAGACTTAACATGAAACATGTTAAGTCTATTTCAACTTATTTTTAAGTCTAATTTCATGTTAAATTCAATTTAATTCATGTTAAGTCTAATTTAAACATGAAACTAGACTTAAAAATAAGTTGAAATAGACTTAACATGAAACATGTTAAGTCTACTTTTAGACTTAACATGAAAAAATATAGAGGAGATAAGGGCATTTTGGCATCTTTAATTGAATTAAATTAGACTTAACATGAATTAAATTAAATTTAACATGAAACTAGACTTAAAAATAAGTTGAAATAGACTTAACATGTTTCATGTTAAGTCTAATTTTTAGACTTAACATGAAAAAATATAGAGGAGATAAGGGCATTTTGGCATCTTTAATTGAATTAAATTAGACTTAACATGAATTAAATTAAATTTAACATGAAATTAGACTTAAAAATAAGTTGAAATAGACTTAACATGTTTCATGTTAAGTCTAATTTTTAGACTTAACATGAAAAAATATAGAAGAGATAAGGGCATTTTGGCATCTTTAATTGAATTAAATTAGACTTAACATGAATTAAATTAAATTTAATATGAAATTAGACTTAAAAATAAGTTGAAATAGACTTAACATGTTTCATGTTAAGTCTAATTTTTAGACTTAACATGAAAAAATATAGAGGAGATAAGGGCATTTTGGCATCTTTAATTGAATTAAATTAGACTTAACATGAATTAAATTAAATTTAACATGAAATTAGACTTAAAAATAAGTTGAAATAGACTTAACATGAAACATGTTAAGTCTATTTCAACTTATTTTTAAGTCTAATTTCATGTTAAATTCAATTTAATTCATGTTAAGTCTAATTTAATTCAATTAAAATGCCAAAATGTCCTTATCTCCTCTATATTTTTAAATTAGACTTAACATGAAACATGTTAAGTCTATTTCAACTTATTTTTAAGTCTAATTTCATGTTAAATTCAATTTAATTCATGTTAAGTCTAATTTAACATGAAACTAGACTTAAAAATAAGTTGAAATAGACTTAACATGTTTCATGTTAAGTCTACTTTTAGACTTAACATGAAAAAATATAGAGGAGATAAGGGCATTTTGGCGTCTTTAATTGAATTAAATTAGACTTAACATGAATTAAATTGAATTTAACATGAAACTAAACTTAAAATTAAGTTGAAATAGACTTAACATGTTTCATGTTAAGTCTAATTTTTAGACTTAACATGAAAAAATATAGAGGAGATAAGGGCATTTTGGCATCTTTAATTGAATTAAATTAGACTTAACATGAATTAAATTAAATTTAACATGAAATTAGACTTAAAAATAAGTTGAAATAGACTTAACATGTTTCGTGTTAAGTCTAATTTTTTAGACTTAACATGAAAAAATATAGAAGAGATAAGGGCATTTTGGCGTCTTTAATTGAATTAAATTAGACTTAACATGAATTAAATTAAATTTAATATGAAATTAGACTTAAAAATAAGTTGAAATAGACTTAACATGTTTCATGTTAAGTCTAATTTTTAGACTTAACATGAAAAAATATAGAAGAGATAAGGACATTTTGGCGTCTTTAATTGAATCAAAATAGACTTAATATAAACCACGTTAGACTTAACATGAACCAAGTTGGCGATGACGGGCCTATTTTGGTTCATGTTAAGTCTATTTTGGTTCATGTTAAGTCTAACTCGGTTCATGTTAAGTCTATTTTGATTCATGTTAAGTCTATTTTTGGTTCATGTTAAGTCTAACCCGGTTCATGTTAAGTCTATTTTGGTTCATGTTAAGTCTAACTTGGTTCATGTTAAGTCTATTTTGGTTCATGTTAAGTTTATTTTGGTTCATCTTAAGTCTATTTTTGGTTCATGTTAAGTCTAATTTGGTTCATGTTAAGTGCAACCCGGTTCATGTTAATTCTAACTTGGTTCATGTTAAGTCTATTTTCATTCATGTTAAATCCAACTTGATTCATATTAATTCAAACTTGGTTCATGTTAAGTGCAACCCGGTTCATGTTAATTATAACTTGGTTCATGTTAAGTCTATTTTCATTCATGTTAAATCCAACTTGATTCATATTAATTCAAACTTGGTTCATGTTAAGTCCATTTTGGTTCATCTTAAGTCTAACTTGGATCATGTTAAGTCCATCTTGGTTCATTTTAAATCAAAATAGACTTAACATGAATCAAGTTTGACTTAACATGAATCAAAATAGACTTAACATGAACCAAGTTAGACTTAACATGAACCGGGTTAGACTTAACATGAACTAAAAATAGACTTAACATGAACCAAAATAGACTTAACGTGAACCAAGGTAGACTTAACATGAACTAAAATAGACTTAACATGAACTAAAATAGGCCCGTCATCGCCAACGAACTTCAAACTGGGCTCTCCGCCTCATCCGCCGTGTTCTTTGCCATCTCTTCGCCTTTAGTGTCGAAAAATATGGCCGGAGTGTGCACTCAAGATCGGCGGTGGCACCGGAGGGTCCAATAGCCCGCTAATTTGCTTGTGGACCCCCTTCTAGCGGTGCGGGAAGAGGCCCGTCATCGCCAATGAACTTCGAACTGGGCTCTCCGCCTCATCCGCCGTGTTCTTTGCCATCTCTTCGCCTTTAGTGTCGAAAAATATGGCCGGAGTGTGCACTAAAGATCGGCGGTGGCGGAGGGGAGGATGTCGGTGTCTTAGAGAAAAAGAAGAAAGATGGGGAGAGGAGGAAGGAGATGGGTTAGGAGAGAGGAGGAAGAAGGAGCCATGACCATTAGATATAGAATGAAAGAGATAAGGGTATTTTGGGGTCTTTTATTTTTTTTTCTCTCTCCATGCTTAGTTGGCATGTAATCATGACCAAAAAAGGGGTGCAGTGTATTTTGGGATGCTTTTTGGGGCTGAACCATATGGGAAAAAAGTGGAGGGGCTGCAGCACATGATGTTTCAACATTTGGGGCCTTGACACAATTTTCCCTTTTTTTCTATTCAATTTTTTCCCCAGATTTTCGTGAGGGACGATATTTCCCTAGAATTTTTGGTTTGAGTAAAGAAATTTCCCCTTGATGCTAGGTTTTCCTGGTTCTAGGTTTTATCGAACTGTGGGCTCTAGCCCATTAAGTTTTGAGTAAACATCTATTAAATGGTTGCCAAAAGAGGCTTATCTATGGGCGTGTTTGGCAACTCACTAAAAGTAGGGCACACTTATTTCTTAAACTGATTTTTTGAAAGAACTTGTTCGGTCGTGGACCAAACATGGCCAAGCTTTAGAGAGTTGCCAAACACACCCTATGAGTAAAAAAATCATTTTAGAACCATATTCATGTAAAAAGATCCTTTTCATTTGGTGATCGGTTGAGATCTAAAACTCTCTTAATAAAAATAGATTTAAAACCACTTTCCTATAGAAGTGGTTCTTTTTTTCTTTTTCTTTTTTCGTTTGAAATGCCTATAGAAAAAGGTCCTAATAGAATATGTATTCCCCATCTGCATCCATCATCAAAATGTTTGTGCAACCTTATCAAATGTGCAAATTAATTGGTCAGCTTGTATAGCTAGTGTATATTTCCTCAATATTAAAGCCCCGGCCAAAATGGAAATTAGTAAAGTCACATGATTATTTGTGGTTGGCTAATCTTTTATATGATAAATAGTTTGGTATTGAAATTACCTGTTAAATCATAAGGGAAGAAACATGAGTCACCGGTCTTTTTTTTCTTTTCCTTTAAAACTTCCAGAATTATGCCACTTTCTTCCTTTTTCGCAAGTTCCTGGGGCCATCTTGTTTTCATAGCTAGACAGAGAGCAATATTAATCTCATTTAGAAAAAGTCTCCATGATTTGTTCCCAAAATATATCGAATCAGTTGATTGTAAAGCATGGGCTTGACATACTGATAGGTTTGATGTTGCTACCAATCCTAACTACTGGTCTGTCTTATATAAAGAAATGATGATAGCTAGTCGGAATTGTATCAATTAAGGTTGATTTAATTCGAATACAAAGCCTAGTCCTAAATCAATAACACCTTAAATTCAAATCCGAATTTTAATGCTAAACTAATAACATCTTAAATTTAAATCTAAATTCTAGTCCGAAATGAATAACACCATAAATTGAAATCCATGAAAAATCTGAGTCCAAATCAATAATCCTCAACCAATAAACCCCCTTAGGATCTTCTGAAAACATAAAAGGATCTCTTAATAGAAATATTTTCATTAATAGATTACGATATGATTACATGTAGTGAAATATCTGAATCTGCATCCGATACTATTGGTCATATAGTTGCAATAGTTTTAATATTCTTAGATTAATTGATTTAAGGTTTATTTTGATGATCAATATATCTAATATTAGCTTTTCAAATACAGCGAACATATTAATGAGCTCTCTTATATCATATGAACTATCTTATCAACATTATTTAGTTTTCTCATATCCGTTTGGCATCCACATGTATATCTGCAATGCATATTCGTATCTGTATCTGATTTCAGCGGATATGAATATAAAATTTACTTACCGAGAAACATATGTATTTATATCCATATTCGTGATTAGTAACTAGTAAGCAACTACAGATATGATAAGTATAATATCAATCGTATCCGAACCGGTTGCATCCCTACAATGACTAGTGGAAACCTTGAGGATATATATAATTAATTGCAGAGAATTGCAAATTAAGGAAAAGACGGAACTAAAAATGAAATGAATATCTCTACCTCTTTTAAAGAACAATTATTTATTCCTAAACAAACAATGATAAGCATAATTTATCCTAATAATTAAGTCTCACTGATTGGATCATATATTAAGTCGAGGATAAAATTAACTTATCTTGTGTTGTTCATGACATGTGGGCCTAAGAATGTGACATATCGCACTATACACACGGCACGGCTCAAGTGATGCTCTTCTTGCATCAGCATGACATTCCAAACGTCATTTGCATTGTCATGGATGACTAGATAATTTTATTCAAAAGTTGTGGGTGTGTTTGGGAACCGGAAAAGTGACTAGACTTGAATTAGCTTTCCTTTTACTAGGCTAAAGTTGGTGCAACTAAGGCTTGGTCCAAAAAATAACTAGTTTGAGGGTTAAAATTTGAACTAAAGAAAACTAGTTTAACTTTGGTTCAATTTTTGCCAAACTAAAAATTAGCTTTTGGGCTAATCCACTAAAACTAGTTTTGTGAAGTTGCCAAACACAGCCTAAGAGTCCCTTTTGGTTATGAATATAGAAAATGTTAGGACATAATCCATACAATATCTTTTATTTGATTAATAACAAACTTCAGTTTGTTACTAATTTATGTTTGAGATCACTAGTACTGGATGGTAAAGAAAAGAGTAAAAAATGAGCACTAACGGATATAAGTTCCAACATGAAACAATGAATCAACAAGCAGGTAAATCGATAAGCAGTTACCCATCAATTCGTGTTTTCCTCATCAATGAGCATTCGCCAAACGATTGACCTGTTGTTCTTTCAACTGATTTTTGAACTTAATTTGACCGAAAAATTAACAGAAACTACTTTTTCATCGATGGGGGGATTTCACTTATAGATGAGCAAATCACCCATCGATTGGCATAGGCCCATCGATGGATGCTAACTCGAAACAACAACTGATTTAAGATTTAACCTCAGCCGTTGATCGCTATTGTAGGCTATTCTTTTTTCTTGTTTTTTAGCAATTTTCTTGACCTAATTGGGAAGAGAAAAAGAGATAGGAAGAGAGAGAGAGAGAGAGAGAGAGAGAGAGAGAGAGTGTTTAGGGTTTTCAAGAAGAGATTGAGCTCATCATCAAGATCATCTTCTAACCTTCATTGTTTTGCAATGTCGTCATGCTCTACATTTGTAGATCGTTCTCCATCGATGGTTGCTACCCTAGGATCTCGAGACATGCCACCGTTCTTCTAGATCAGACCACTTACATTCAAAAGAATAGTTTGTTCACAAAAGGGATGCAAGATTGTCTTTTTATTTGTTCTTAACTGATATTTTGTGTGATAAATAATTTCTTGTTCTATGATCATTTGATCGGGTTGTCGGCGTACTCAAGCCAGGTTTAATTGAGGGTTGCTAGCTTTATGCTAGGGTTATACACTAGTGATAGTTTATTAGGGTTTAGAAAACTAGATTAGGGAGTAATCTAGAGTGCATGTCTTGAAAAGTCTACTAGATTAGGGTTTATAATCTAGGGGAACATTTGTCATAGTATAGAAGCCCCTTCGAGAGTAGAAGAGTGGATATATGATTTATTCAAACCACTGTAAAATTCTCTGTGTTAGTGATTATGTTGCTTTTTATTTATTTTGCATTTATTTTCGCTACATATCTCTATTAATTGTTTTATTTTGGCAAAATGTTTGTGCATATTCACCTCCCTAGGCTTGCATCAAATATCCTACAAGTGGTATCAGAACCCGATTTTCTTTTTACCAGGCTTAACAACCTAGGGTAGATGGCTAACCTAAACACCCCAACAGTTTTTCACCAAGGACACACAGTTAATCGACCCCTGATAATTGATAGAACAAAATTTTCTTAGTAAAAAGTTATAATGAAAGTTTTTCTCTGATCCACTAAATATGAAGTGTGGGAGATGGTAGAATTTGGGTGTACAAAACCTATTGAGGTTCTAGGAGAGAAAACCATAATTGTACTTAGAGATAAGTGGACTGTAGAATACAAAAAGGCTCACCCTATCGACGCTAAAGCTATGACTTCTCTTCATTGTTCACTCACTTCTAAAGAATTTAACCGCCTATCTAAATGTACAACCGCACGGAAATTTGGAAGAAGCTGGAAATAACTCATGAGGGGCGTCTCGGTGAAAGAGTCCAAATTTGTCATCCTTGTAAGAAAATATGAGAGTTTTAAGATGTCTCGGTGAAAGAGTCCAAATTTGTCATGCTTGTAAACAAATATGAGAGTTTTAAGATGTCTCGGTGAAAGAGTCCAAATTTGTCATGCTTGTAAACAAATATGAGAGTTTTAAGATGTCTCGGTGAAAGAGTCCAAATTTGTCATGCTTGTAAACAAATATGAGAGTTTTAAGATGTCTCGGTGAAAGAGTCCAAATTTGTCATGCTTGTAAACAAATATGAGAGTTTTAAGATGTCTCGGTGAAAGAGTCCAAATTTGTCATGCTTGTAAACAAATATGAGAGTTTTAAGATGTCTCGGTGAAAGAGTCCAAATTTGTCATCCTTGTAAGAAAATATGAGAGTTTTAAGATGTCTCGGTGAAAGAGTCCAAATTTGTCATCCTTGTAAGAAAATATGAGAGTTTTAAGATGTCTCGGTGAAAGAGTCCAAATTTGTCATGCTTGTAAACAAATATGAGAGTTTTAAGATGTCTCGGTGAAAGAGTCCAAATTTGTCATCCTTGTAAGAAAATATGAGAGTTTTAAGATGTCTCGGTGAAAGAGTCCAAATTTGTCATGCTTGTAAACAAATATGAGAGTTTTAAGATGTCTCGGTGAAAGAGTCCAAATTTGTCATCCTTGTAAGAAAATATGAGAGTTTTAAGATGTCTCGGTGAAAGAGTCCAAATTTGTCATGCTTGTAAACAAATATGAGAGTTTTAAGATGTCTCGGTGAAAGAGTCCAAATTTGTCATCCTTGTAAGAAAATATGAGAGTTTTAAGATGTCTCGGTGAAAGAGTCCAAATTTGTCATCCTTGTAAGAAAATATGAGAGTTTTAAGATGTCTCGGTGAAAGAGTCCAAATTTGTCATGCTTGTAAACAAATATGAGAGTTTTAAGATGTCTCGGTGAAAGAGTCCAAATTTGTCATGCTTGTAAACAAATATGAGAGTTTTAAGATGTCTCGGTGAAAGAGTCCAAACTGATCGCTATTGTAGGCTATTCTTTTTCTTGTTTTTAGCAATTTTCTTGACCTAATTGGGAAGAGAAAAGAGATAGGAAGAGAGAGAGAGAGAGTGTTTAGGGTTTTCAAGAAGAGATTGAGCTCATCATCAAGATCATCTTCTAACCTTCATTGTTTTGCAATGTCGTCATGCTCTACATTTGTAGATCGTTCTCCATCGATGGTTGCTACCCTAGGATCTCGAGACATGCCACCGTTCTTCTAGATCGGACCACTTACATTCAAAAGAATAGTTTGTTCACAAAGGGATGCAAGATTGTCTTTTATTTGTTCTTAAGCGATATTTTGTGTGATAAATAATTTCTTGTTCTATGATCATTTGATCGGGTTGTCGGCATACTCAAGCCGAGTTTAATTGAGGGTTGCTAGCTTTATGCTAGGGTTATACACTAGTGATAGTTTATTAGGGTTTAGAAAACTAGATTAGGGAGTAATCTAGAGTGCATGTCTTGAAAAGTCTACTAGATTAGGGTTTATAATCTAGGGAACATTTGTCATAGTATAGAAGCCCCTTCGAGAGTAGAAGAGTGGATATAGGATTTATTCAAACCACTGTAAAATTCTCTGTGTTAGTGATTATGTTGCTTTTTATTTATTTTGCATTTATTTTCGCTACATATCTCTATTAATTGTTTTATTTTGGCAAAATGTTTGTGCATATTCACCTCCCTAGGCTTGCATCAAATATCCTACAAGTGGTATCAGAACCCGATTTTCTTTTTACCAGGCTTAACAACCTAGGGTAGATGGCTAACCTAAACACCCCAACAGTTTTTCACCAAGGACACACAGTTAATCGACCCCTGATAATTGATAGAACAAAATTTTCTTAGTAAAAAGTTATAATGAAAGTTTTTCTCTGATCCACTAACTATGAAGTGTGGGAGATGGTAGAATTTGGGTGTACAAAACCTATTGAGGTTCTAGGAGAGAAAACCATAATTGTACTTAGAGATAAGTGGACTGTAGAATACAAAAAGGCTCACCCTATCAACGCTAAAGCTATGACTTCTCTTCATTGTTCACTCACTTCTAAAGAATTTAACCGCCTATCTAAATGTACAACTGCACAGGAAATTTGGAAGAAGCTGGAAATAACTCATGAGGGGACGTCTCAGGTGAAAGAGTCCAAATTTGTCATGCTTGTAAACAAATATGAGAGTTTTAAGATGTCTCGGGTGAAAGAGTCCAAATTTGTCATCCTTGTAAGAAAATATGAGAGTTTTAAGATGAAACTCCCCGAGACTATTCAAGCAATGTTCACATGATTCATAGACATTATGAATAAGTCAAGAGCACTCGACCAGGAGTACAATTAGGATGAACCAATCCAAAAAGCTTTATGTTCACTTCCTCAAGAATGGGATCACAAGATAATTGCTATTGAAGAAGCTCAAGATTTTACTGAACTTAGTCTTGATAATCTTATAGGGAATCTCATCACGTACGAGGCAAGATTGAAAGATCGAGATGAAGGATATGTTGAGGACTTGAAAAGGAAATCACTAGCCTTGAAACCAAATAAAGATAAACAAAGGCAAGAATCAAGCTCGAGCTCTGATAACAATTGTAACACCCCATGTCATTGAGACTGAAAATTAATCTCATGATTGATTTTCTGATGTCCAGAGTTTAGATACAATCTTTTCCATATTAGTTATATGGATCTCTACATTTTAGTTTTCTAAATAGAGGTTTATAGAAGGGTTTTTATGTTAAAAAGCCTCATTGGGTTTTAAGTCAAAAGCACCCAACCTGTTAGTCAACCTGTTAATCCAAATATCCCTATATATGTCCTCCAAAACCCTAGAAATTAGAATTTTCATAGATTTTAACATCATAGGATCTGGCAAGCTAGGGACAATTGGGTTTTTAGTGATAACATAAGGTTTGCTTATGACTGTTCTTCAAGCTTTGAACATGAAAATTCAGAAGCCGATGATTTATTGTCTAGGCTAGCTTTACAGCCGAGATTGTATGTGCCCATAAATGAGTCATACTTGACTCATCAATAGCTGTGAAGCTCAAAAGATGCCACCTTCATAGTTTCCACTAAAAGGAGCATTCAAGATCCAATCATCTTTGGGAAAGTCGAATCATAATCGCATCTACTAGTCTTAGATGATGAAATTGAAGCAATGTCTGAATTCTCTCATTATAGCCAGCAGTCTCGGTGCATAATGATAAAAATGGGCTACGATTTCACCCTAAAACTAGGGTTGAATTTTGACAAGGGATCACAGGTCCCACTAATCCCTTCGTACCGAAAGGGGAATGCATCGATTATTTCAATCGAACCAAACATTAGCTTGGATCTATCTCTCAGGAAATAGACATGCAACCAAAGCTTGAGAATCTATTAAGCTATTCTTCAGATACATCTGGTTGAGATACAAATGTCAGCATAGGCACCATGTTCGAAAAGTTTACTGTCAATATGGCTTTGTATATCTTAACCATGGAACTCGATGAATCAAAATTATTTGATGACCCTGAGAATGATCCCTGGGAAAAACACCTTGGGGCATAATGAGAGTCGTACTTTGAACCCCATGAACCATCGCTGAAGATAAGGTAACCCAAGTCAATATAGGCAATAAAATAAACCCTAAGCCCATCTTCATCAGTGATAGCTTATCGCCCCCTGAAAAAGAAGAACTCATATCTCTTGTTAGAGAGTACATTGACATCTTCGTCTGAGGTTATGAAGACATGCCTAGGATGAACCCAAATGTGGCTATGCACCTCCTCAATATTGACCCCAGTGTTAGGCCGGTCAAGCAACAACAATGACGCTTCCACCCTGAGTTGATGGAGCAGATTGAGATAGAAATCCATAAACTCATTGAGCATGGATTCATCCATGAAGAGCAGTATCTAGACTGGCTGGCCAACATTATGATTGTGACGAAGAAAATCAGCAAGATCTGGATCTGCATCGACTTTAGAGATCTCAATCTCGCCTATCCAAAAGATGAGTTCTTCTCCTTATCACGGATGTCATGGTCAACAATATGTGTGGGTTTGAGAGGATATCATTCATGGATGGTTTCTTTGGATACAACCAAATTAAGAGGCATCAGGATGATCAGAAGCACACAGCTTTCAGAACACTCTTAGAAGTATACTGCTATACAGGTCTAAAAATGCTGGAGCTACCTATTAACATGAAATGAGCATGATCTTTCATGAGCATTTATGCAAGACAGTCAAATGCTACACCAACAACCTTGCAATCAAAAGTCATCACAAAGAGGATCACCTCAATGATTTGAGAATGGTGTTAGAAATCATACAAAAATACCAACTCAAGATGAACCTAACCAAGTCTTTCCTGGAGGTATCATCAGGCATATGTCTTAGATTTATTGTCACATCCAAAGGGATATATATTGGCCTAGAGAAATTCAAAGTCATCTAGGAGATGCCGTCTCTGAGAAATCTCCAGGAACTCAGAGGTTTACAATGATGTTTAGCCTACATCTGCAGATTCATAGCTAATCTATCCAGAAGATACTAACCATTCTGAAGGCTGATGAAAAAGGGTGTTTTGTTCATTTGGGATGAAGCCTGTCAAATAGCCTTCGATGAGATCAAAGAATACTTGACAAAGCCATCCGTTCCAGCCGCGTAGGTATCAGGCAAACCATTCTTGATCTATATCAGGGCTACAGATTCCCTTAGAGCACTTCTTACCTAGAAGAATGATGATGGTCATGAATAATCCATCTACTATCTGAGCTGAGCTGGACCATGATCAATGCCGAGCATTGTTACAATCCGGTTGAAAATGAATGTCTGGCCTTGGTCTTTGCAGTCCAAAAAATATAGCATTACCTCACTGGCCAATCCATCCACATTATTTTAAAGGTTAACCCTCTATGGGTACTCATGATAAAGCCTGGATCTCTAAACTCCAGGCTTGTGAAATGGGCAATACTACTTTTCTAGTACAACATTGACATTTGTATCTCAGAAAGTGATTAAAGGACAAGCGATTGCGGACTTCCATGCTGATCATCCTATCCCTGAGTTTTCAAAGCTCCACCAAGACATTTCAGACAAGATGTTCAAATCAAATGTCACCTCAAACCATCAAGTGTGGCAACTTTCCTTCGATGGCGCATCGCGGCATAGCCATAAGGGAATGATAGTCACAGGTGTGGGGATAGTACTTATTGATCCCCACGGTCATATCCTTCCTTAAGCCTATTCACTAACTGAGCCATGCTCTAATAATGTGGCTGAGTACAATGCCCTCATAATTGGCTTACAACTCGCCCAAGACATGGGTGTAAAGTATCTTAAAAGACACAGCGATTCCAAATTAATCGTCAATCAGACAAAATGGGAATATGAGATCTGGTATAATAATCTATTGCCCTATCATGAAGTGGTATTAAATCTCGCTCATTCTTTTGAAAGCTTTTACATTGACTATGTAGCCCACCTCGAGAATACTTACACTGATGCATTAGCGCCACTCGCAGCTACCTTAGCCTTAACCTCCAAATCTACCAAGCAAATTACAATAGTTAGCCACTAGCTATATTGCCCCAAACAGATCCTGGAAGCTAATGCGGTGCGCTATGCTTGGGGTTTCAAAAATAATGATTGGCGTTACCCAATCGTTGACTATGTCTTGCATGGCATATTGTCAGACAATTCAAAGTAAGCAATCTCCATCAAAAGGAAAGCCTTCCGCTTCTTCTATAATTCTGACACACAGACATTGTATCTCAAATCATTCGATGACATATTGCTTAGATGCTTGTCATCGAGTGAGGCCCAAGAGGCACTCAAAGAAGCTCACGATGGCACATGTGGAGCTCATCAACCTGGATCTAAACTCCAGGATAACTTCGTCGTTTAGACTATTATTGGCCGACGATGATCACGGATGCAGTGGCCTACGCCAAGCTGTGTCGTGCATGCCAGTTCCATGCAGACTTCTTACGCTAACCCCGAAGAATAACATCTGACCGTCGCTTCTTAGCCATTCAAGATGTGGGGAATGGACATCATTGAGCCAATCAGTCTGCCATCCACTAAAGGCTATCGATTCATTCTGGCTATCACCAATTACTTCTCCAAGTGGACAGAAGCCATCCCGCTCAAGGAAGTCAAGACTTCCTATGTGGTCAAGTTCTTGAAACACCACGTCATCTACCAATTTGGCATCCCCCAGAGGATTATCCATAATAATGGCATGCAATTCATCAGTCGACCATTCTTTAAGTTCTGTGATAAATACAGAATTCAAGATGTCACTTTTATGCCATACAATCCAGCTGCTAATGGCCTGACTGAAGCAGTCAATAAGACCATCATTAAATTTTTGAAGAAGTTCATCTCTTCTAACAAGCAAGATTGGAATGAGAAACTCAGAGAGTGTCTTTGGGCCTATCGAACAATGGTCCGCACTCTCACGAGCACTACACCCTTCTCTTTGGTATACGGATGTAAAGTTGTGGTACCACTAGAGATCCAAATTCCCTCATTGAGAACCACTCTCACGGAGAGGATGATGATAGAAGAACATCATCAAAGGCGTCTCTAAGAACTAGAGGCGCTAGAGGAGTTTAGACTCAAAGCTCAACAACGAATCGAGATGTATCAATCTTGGATATCAAGAGTCTTCAACAGGAGAGTTAAAGAATGATCCTTTAAAGAAGGAGACTTGGTCTTAGCTGTTTATTAACCCATGGTCATGACACACAAGACCAAAGATAAATTCCAAACTAAGTGGGAAGACCGTTTATAATAGAAACAGTCTACTCAAATGGGACAGACTGCCTGATCAACCCAAACGGTAATAGGCTTATGGCACCAATTAATGAGAAATTTCTTAAGAAATATTACCCTTGAATTGAACCTTTTTATACTCTCTACGAAGATATCAGTCATGTTTAAGTTTCACCTCTGACCATGAGAATGAATCATAACCAAAACTATCATAATTCAATCTCAACAAATCCCCCAGTGAGTTATCAAGTTAACACTACACCTCTGTATAACCTTCGGCAATCCCTTACCACAGTCATGTTAACATTTCAGCTCTGAACGGTTTGTATTTCTTTGGATCCGATTGGTTAACACAACACCTATGTCGGTTCCTCTTCCAAAATTGATCAGTTAACATTACACTTCTATCGATTTCTCATACTATTAAGTTAATATTACATTTCTAAATGGTAGTTGTCTCTTGGACTCCCTTACACTGCACCTCTATCGGTTGTTCCATTTGACACGTTAATATTGCACCTGTATCAAATTCCTCAATACTGATATGTTAACATTACACCTCTAAACAATACTAACTCTACAAACCTGATATGTTAACATTGAACCTCTATTAGTGTGACTTCATCGACCGGTTTACATTACACCTCTATTGACTCCTCATTGACGAGTTGAACCTTATAACTCAGTTATTTTTTCCCTTGGTGTTGTTAGAAATTTCATACGATATGTTAACATTACACCTCTATCGTTCAACTCTGAAAACCAAAAGTAAAGTTCTTTATTGCCAAAAGAGCTTAGCTATTACAAAAGCAAAAGACGCTACATAGGGATAAGTCAAAAAGTTAAGAGCGATACAAAGACTTGATGTGCTCAACACACTTGGCCATCTCTACCCCGCGCATGTCAAGGGCACCTTTCACCGCTTGCTCCGTCAGAGCCTCTTAAGTAGCTGGGATTGCTTGGGCCTCAATAGCATCTAATCGAGCTCGCTCCATCCTTAAGCGCTCAGGTCTATAGGCCCGATCAGCCAACCCTACAAACTTAGCCTCGGGTTCCTCCTTTTGCTTCTGGGTCATCTCCAATTGAGCTTGCACTTCCCTATGATAGCCTTAGCCCTATTAATGGTGGCTTCCCTCTCAAAGGTGGCACCAACAATTTAGCATTCCCACCATCGATCGATGCAAGATAAGTGGTTAACTCTTGAAGGCGCTCGTTGATCTCTTCCACCTCCTTGCGAGCGGTCTCCTTAAGTCTACGACATTCTGTCATAAGGCAATGGAACTCAAGCCTGCGACAGCAACAATATCAGCCTTATGAAGATTTTGCAACTCCAGAAAATAGAGTTTAGCCTGGTCAATCATTCTTTTGTAAGGCTCGGTACGTTCAACTCTAGTAGTTGATGCAAGGATGTCAAGCCGACTCGGCAAAAAATGCTTAGTGCAGTAGGATAGGCCTTTATCAGTAGACAAATAGGCTAACATAGTGAACCTCGCTCGAACGAGGTCAAGCTAAACCATTGAACCCCGCTCAGGCAAAGTTTGCCCAAAAGCCTAACAGTCTAAAATAATGAACATCACCTGAAGAGGAAAGTTTGCCATGAGAAGTGCCATTGATGGCAACTTATAAAGCCTCACCGTCGTCGGTAAAGCCAAAAATTAAGACCAAATGCGCTCATTAAAGCTCCATCATTGAAGCTTCGCCGTTGAATGTAAATCCATCTAAAGTGCTTTGAATCACTGATCGAGCTCGAAGAGGGCTGTTTCGACAAACAATAGCCTAGCCATTGATGGTGAGGTTGAAAAAGATGAGTTTTGGAGAGATTACCTAACGCCTGATGGAAAATAAATGATTACCTCCTAGAGTTGCAAATATACAACCTTGATCAAGTTATAGTATAAAAGATTATCGATCCCACGAGGAACGTGAAGAAGGAAGTTAATTAAGTTTGGTTCTTTGTTTGATTATGTGCGTGATAATTAGGAGTTATTCAAGAATAAAAGAAAAACATGGTAAAAGTGGTTTGTGGAGAGATTAGAAGAGTGAATGTGATTATGTGCAAAAGAGGAGAAAATGAAGTTGAGAATGTGGTTGTAGTTATATGCACATAATAATAAAACTAGGTTTGAGATTATATGCACATGGAGGGAATATGAGATTGAGAGAGAAGTAAAAATTAATGAAATCAAGAATCAAGAATAAAGAAAAATAACAAACAAATGAAAAGCAAGGATAAGAGGAAAATAAAGAAGGTAAAGTATGGAGGATTAATTAAAGATATGAGGAATCTAGAGTAGATCCACTTAGCTTATCTCAATCTTATGGGAATAAGTTGGATTTGTTAGCTAGTTTCAAACAATCTCTAGAGATCCCACTAATATTAGCTCCTCACTTAGAAAAGGATAATTTCCTAGAGGGTTCTAGCCTCAAGGTGAATTAAAGAAAAGAAAAATCTATACTAGCAAGTAAATACAAGAATTAAAGACATTGCATGAAAGTAAATTGTATGAAAGTAAATCTAAGCTACAAAGCATATAAATGAATAAGAAATAAAAAAGAAATGAAAAAAAAATAAAAGGAAAACCAACAACTCCTGATCTTCATCTCATCCTGCTTTTGGTCCTTGGACAAGAAGAAGAGAAAAAAAATTAAAGGGGTAAAAATTTTATTTATTATGTAACAAAAGTTATAATTTTTGGAAGGTCTTCTCAATTAAGAGTAACCCTCCTCTCCAAATGGAGTTTTTACAAAATAATTCACACTCAAACCTCTCCCTCTACACCTCTATTTATAGCCCAACGGAGTTGATGTGAATCATTGGATCAAACTTGGCCACCAAGAAAGAGAAATCAGCCATTGATCAAATCTGTTGCGAACCAACCGGTTGGCCAACCGGTTAGTTTCCAACCAAATTTGTCTTTTCTTGATTTTTCTTCACGAATTTCTCTTGGATCCTAGGGTCTTCTTGGGCCTTCGTTTGTCTTCATATTTGGACTTTAAAAATTGGTAGAAAATCAGAGGATTTGAATCATTTGGGCTTTTATTCATTATTTCTTTATTAACCTGCAAAATAAGATAAAAACAATTATTAGTAATATCTTTATTCATATAAAATAGGTAATGAGGGTATAAATTTGTAATTAAAATGTGATAATTAAATACCCCCACACCTAAACTTTTGCTAGTCCTCTAGCAAAGAAAATAAAAAAAAAACCTAACTCACTTTCGTAGGAATTGCGGTTGTATTTAGCGCATACAACAAGCCTTTAAACCCCTAGGTTATCCTAGTGGACGAGTTGTAGTCTCGTGAGGGTTTGCAGTGAATATAGCCATAAAATTTAGTCAACTTGCCAACTTAAAGACGTTAATGAAATAATTAATTCATTTGATATATTCAAACATTCCAATTGAAGTTGGTTAATACTCAAGAAAACGTTTTATCATAACTCCAATGTAATTTTCTTAAGAAAATCTTTTCATCATAGTTATACAAAATCAAGTTTAACTTAGAAAAATAAAAGTTTTGAAGAGAACATGCTAGCTCTTTGTTTCAATAAAATTTTCAAGTCTCTTAATCAATTTATTTTTCAAAATATATAAATATACATATATAGATATATTTGTTATATATATATAAAATTATTATATAAAATTATTATATATATATATATATATATATATATATATATATATATATATATATATATATATATATATATATATATATATATATATATATATATATATATATATATATATAGATAATCTTTATTCCATAGTGATTTTGTTCTACTTTGTCGGGCTTTCTAAGTGACCATTAAAGAGTTTTGGGCCAATGGATCCCAACCCAAGTGGGCTTAGGTCATTAAGTATGAAAATACTCCTTGGGCTTAATTACTCAGTCAACTTAAGCTTAATAAGATAGAACCACATTGGAGTTCAAGATTTTTTTTGCATTATATATATATGATGTATATATTTATATATGAGTATATGTATATATTTTAAAAGATATATAGATTAGGACAACTTGAAAATTTATTTTTAACTCTAAGCTAGACATGCAAAAATTTCATTACTTTAAAATCTAAGTTAAGACATAAGTGAAGTATACTACATTAAAATCATTTCTTAAGAAATTTATTTGGAGTTATCATAAAAGGTAAACTTGAGTATAGAACTAACTAAGGATTAGAAGACTTAAATTCCATCCAATAGATCAATTATTAATCAACTCTACTAAGTTGGCAAGTGACTATTATTATTATTTTTAATGAAGAGAGAAAAATGACATAAAAATGGTAAGAAAAAGAGGAAAATTTACTAAGCAAAATGACTAATTCCCACCCCATACCTAAATTTTGCATTGTCCTCAATACAAATTCTATTATGCACAAAGTAAAATAGATAATAATTGAAACACTTATATTTATTAGGCTAGCTTTGAACAATGATAAAAATTCTGCAAATACCTTCAAGATGAGGGGGTGAAGCCAAAATTTATTCTCTTTTTATTTTATTTTATTTTGTTTTTTTTCTAAAATAAAGAACAACAAGAAACTCTCACATGAGAGAAGAATAAATTCTTTTATTATTATGAGACAAAGAATAAAAATGTAGAATAAAAGATGAAACATGAGAAGCTCACATTCTACATTAAATCCTACCTTATTGCTGAAAATTCTTCTCGAAATTAAAAGAATTTCAAGATGATATAATCAATGATGTTCTCAAATTCTAAAAATTCCAAGGTTTTCAATATTTTTGTAGCAAATAAAGGTAGATATTATTGGTATTATGCATTTTGAACTTAGATTTTTGATTAACGAAAATTTAACATTTTGGTTCTTTGTTTCAAAATCTAAGCTCATTAGAAAAGAGTTCCTCGAATATTGCATTCAAGAGGTATGTATTCAACACAGCTTCCTCGTTTTGAAAAAATAAATCTGATTCTTTAAAGATTTCCAGCTCCTCATGAAAGATTCCTCAAAACTAAGGTCTGATTTATTCTCTTCTTCTTCTATCTCTCCAATCAAGCCTTCCTGGATGTAATTTATTTCTATTGATTGATTATCTGGTTGGTTTCCTAGGTTAAAAATGTTGAGATCAACAGTCAAATTTCTAAAGGACAACTTCATTTGACTAGTTCTACAGTTGATGAGAGCATTAGAAGTAGCTAAGAAAGATCTTCCTAAGATAACAGGTATTTGTTCTTTGGGATTGGAAACAGGCTGTGTTTCCAAAACTATAAAATCCACAAGAAAGATGAAATCCCCAACCTTAATCAGAACATCCGTTATTTCACCCATGGGGATCTTGACAGATCTATCAGCTAATTATAAGGTGTATCTGGTTGGTTTGAGCTCCCCTACATCTAGTTGTTGGTAGACCGAAAATAGGAGCAAATTGACACTGGCCCCTAAGTCTAAGAGTGCCTTATCAATGAAACTATTACCAATGACACATGAGATGGTAGGGCAACCTAGATCTTTATGTTTCAAAGGTACGGATTTTGAGAGTATATCAGTGATATTGGCAGCAAGAAAGACTTTCTTTGGAACATTTATTTGCCTCTTTTTGGTACATAATTCCTTCAAAACTTTTGCATAAGAAGGAATTTGATTAATGATATCTAGGAGAGGAATATTGACCTTAACCTGCTTGAAAGTTTCTAGAATTTTCTCCTCCTGAGGGGAGTGTTTCCTAGGCCTGAGTCTATCTAGGTAAGGAGCAACTGGTTTAAACCGATCAAAATTAGACTCTGGTTCAGATTCAAGTTCTGGGTCATCAGAAAGGTGTGATTTCTAAGTCGAGACATCAGAAGGAAAGAGAATTTATTCTGGTTCAAGGGTTTCACTTGGAGGCATTCTAACCTGATTATCGACCTGTTTACCTGACCGTAGTGAATGGATTGCATTCACTTGAGCTTGGTAGGTTGAACTTGATCCCGTGTCCTTCGAGTTGGGCACGGGTTGACTTGGAAATATTCCTTTCTCTTTCTCACTCACAGCACTAGCTAGTTGTCCAAGTTGAGTTTCTAATCTAGCTATGGCTTAAGTGTTAGAAGTAAGAATTTGTCCGGTTGATTGCATAAAGGTATTCAAAGTGTTGGATGTTTGAGTCAACAGGTTGGTGGTTTGTGTATAAACTTTAATCATGGTTTCTATTCCCTTTTCTAGAACATCAAGATGTTTTTCATGATCAGGATTCGGAGGAGTGAGATGAGGAGGACTGATATGACAGATTTGATTGTTGGAAATTATTTTGAGAAGGAAATATTTTTCCCCTAGGAAATTGATGGTTTGAAGAGGGAGTGAAAGTTTGGTTACCGGAGAAGTTTTCCTGGTTCCATGCAAGATTTGAGTGATTTCTCCAACCTGGATTGCAAGTTGGAGAGAATGGATCATTCGGGGCGGAATCACGGTGTTTACGACCTAGTGGTGACGAGTCACGAAGAGGACATTCCTCTGAAACATGAGATGGAGACAGACAGTTATGACAACTTGAGGCCAAAACTTGATTGATTTGAGCGGGAGCTCGTTCTTTGACTTCTAAAGCTTCTAACCCACGCATGATTGTCGCCATCTTTACTTCAGCGACTATATTCGTTTCTAAGGAAAGACCACTGGTTTTTTGTTAGGAAACTGATGAAACTTGGTCATCACAATGTTCCCACTGCATGGTTTTCTCGGATAAACTCTCTAAAAAGTCCCAAGCTTCATTAGAATTTTTCTTCATGAAATCCTCTTGACACATTGACTCTAAGAAAGTTTTTGAAGAATAATCCAATCCTTCATAAATGATTTGGCATAATCGCCACTTTTCAAGACCATGGTGAGGACATTGGATAAGAAGATCTTTGAATTTCTCAAAATACTTCCAAAAAGGTTCTCCTGGGATAATTTTAAAATTTTGAATGCTGTTTCTAAGCTTGACCGTTTTGTGGATAGGAAAGAATTTTTTCAGGAAAACTTTTACAAATTCACCCCAAGTTGAGATGGAATCTGTGGGCAAGCTATACAACCATTTTTTGGCTTTTTCCTTAAGGGCAAATGGAATAAATCGAAGTTTGATCACATCTTCGGTTAAGTCCCTCTTCTTGATCATGAGGCAAACTTCTTTAAATTCGGAGATGAAAATGTAAGCGTCTTCGATTTTTACTCCTAGGAATTTGGGAAGCATGTTAATAAAATGCGATCTAAGTTCAAAATTTACTCCATTGACCTCGGGGAGTTTTATGCAAGAGGGGATTGCATTTCTAGTGGGGTAACAAACATCTTGAAGAACAGGTGGGTTGGTATTGGCCATTTCGTTTGGTTCAAGAGATGGATCAAAACGAATTAAACGATTGGTATTATCCCTAACCCAAGTTTGCATACACCAAAATCAATTTTTTTAATGAAAAATGACAAGAGAAAAAGTTAAGAAGATGATGAGAAAAAAAAAAGGAAAAACCAACTAAAAGCAAATCAATGCAATCACTTTTCAATCACCCTAACTTTAGGGTTAAGCCTAAACTTGACTTAGACCAGCTCCTAATCAAAAATTCCCTTAATGAAAAGATTAAAGTTTACTTGGGTAATTAGCCAGGTAAGGATAGTACTAGAGGGAGATCAAAGATCAATTAAGTACCTCTTTCCTTGCTGAGCGCCTTACGCAACCCCTAAACCTTGCCTTAGACACCAATTAATCCAAATAAACTTGGACCAGTTCACTTAGGAATTTCTTGTTCCTTAATGAGCTCGAATCCTTAGGGGCCAATGTCTAATCAGTTTTAAGAGGCTTGGGTATGTGTAGTGAGGAATTAGTGATTTTTGAGCTAAGGAAAGGGTGATGAAATCCCTCACCTTATCTTGATTAATAGGTTTTGTCCTTAAAAATATTTTCAAGTGAGTGCCAAATCAAGATGCTCAAATCACTTTGGTGAATTCCTACTATTATATGAAATGCAACCCTAGGAATTAAAAGCAACTAAAAAGGATGTAAAAATAAAAATCTTTTCATTTTTATTATGATCGACAATCAAAGAAATGAAGTTTATTAGGGTCGACAAAGGTAAAATTTTTTTTTAAATCCTAATTGTCTCTAATGTGGTGAACTAACTAAGGGTGGAATTGAAAATACTAGATAGAGAAGTTACCTACGCAAAAGCAATGCAAAGCCTCGTTGGAGGCAATTCTTCAATCTTGAATCTTCAACTCTTGATCTTCAAGCTCCAAGTTCCTACACAAAAGAAAACACACAAAATAAGGAACCAAAGTTAATCAAAATTCTACTTATGCACCGTTCCCCGGCAACGGTGCCAAAAACTTGATGGGAAATAAATGATTACCTCCTAGAGTTGCAAGTATACCACCTTGATCAAGTTATAGTATAAAAGATTATCGATCCCACGAGGAACGTGAAGAAGAAAGTTAATTAAGTTTGGTTCTTTGTTTGATTATGTGCGCGACAATTAGGAGTTATTCAAGAATAAAAGAAAAACATGGTGAAAATGGTTTGTGGAGAGATTAGAAGAGTGAATGTGATTATGTGCAAAAGAGGAGAAAATAAAGTTGAGCATGTGGTTGTGGTTATATGCACATAATAACAAAACTAGGTTTGAGATTATATGCACATGGAGGGAATATGAGATTGAGAGAGAAGTAAAAATCAATGAAATCAAGAATCAAGAATAAAGTAAATTAACAAACAAATGAAAAGCAAGGATAAGAGGAAAATAAAGAAGGTAAAGTATGGAGGATTAATTAAAGATATGAAGAATCTAGAGTAGATCCACTTAGCTTATCTCAATCTTATGGGAATAAGTTGGATTTGTTAGCTAGTTTCAAACAATCTCTAGAGATCCCACTAATATTAGCTCCACACTTAGAAAATGGTAATTTCCTAGAGGGTTCTAGCCTCAAGGTGAATTAAAGAAAAGAAAAATCTATACTAGAAAGTAAATACAAGAATTAAAGACATTGCATGAAAGTAAATTGCATGGAAGTAAATTGCATGAAAGTAAATCTAAGCTACAAAGCATATAAATGAATAAGAAATAAAAAAGAAATGAAAAAGAAATAAAAGGAAAACCAACAACTCTTGATCTTCATCTCATCCTCCTTTTGGTCCTTGGACAAGAAGAAGAGAAAGGAAATTGAAGGGGTGAAAAATTTTATTTATTGTGTAACAAAATTTATAATTTTTGGAAGGTCTTCTCAATTAAGAGTAACCCTCCTCTCTAAATGGAGTTTTTACAAAATAATTCACACTCAAACCTCTCCCTCTACCCCTTTATTTATAGCCGAACGGAGTTGATGTGAACCATTGGATCAAACTTGGCCACCAAGAAAGAGAAATCGGCCATTGATCAAATCTGTTGCGAACCAACCGGTTAACCAACCGATTGGCCAATCGGTTGGCCAACCGGTTGGTTTCCAACCTAATTTGTCTTTTCTTGATTTTTCTTCACGAATTGCTCTTGGATCCTAGGCTCTTCTTGAGCCTTCGTTTGTCTTTATATTTGGGCTTCAAAATTTGATAGAAAATCAGAGGATTTGAGTCATTTGGGCTTTTATTCATTATTTCTTTATTAACCTGCAAAATAAGATAAAAATAATTATTAGTAATATCTTTATTCATATAAAATAGGTAATGAGGGTATAAATTTGTAATTAAAATGTGATAATCAACGCCATATCTAATTGTAGTGGTGTGGTGGTAGTCTTTGGCCGGTGAGACACACCAACGGCTTGCTTCCCCTTGATGAGTTGATGAAGAGGAGCCATTCAGATTGATTGGGCATTGAGAAGTTTTGGGAAAAAACTTGAAGAGTTTGAGGGTTTAGGGTTTTTTTAGAGGCAAAGTGAAAAAGAAGAAGATAAGCAACCTATTTATAGACTTTCAACGAACTTTACTAGAGATCTCACCTCGAACTTCGTCTAGAGATCTCACCCTGATCTTCGCCTAAGAATCTCGCCTCAAGCTTTGCCTAAAGATTCTGCCCCAAACTTCGCTCAAGTTCAATCTTTCACTCAAATCAAGGCACGAAAATCAGGATTTAGAATTTCAAATCATCTAAGCGAGTTTCACCAATTAACTCTGCGAACTTTGCCCGAACACTGAATGAACTTTGCTAACCGACTCAGCAAACTTCACCCAAGTCTCTAAATTGAGCAAACTTCATACAATTTGCAAGAGACTTCACTTGGTGAATCTCATTCAAACGACTCTCGCCTACATATGAAGACCGAGCTTCGTTCCAAGTTCAAAAGGCATTCTATGCATAGATCAAAGACACAAGAATGAGCAATTTTATAAAAACATTATTCTTTCATGTATCATAAACTCCACTTCATACTAGCAATTTTCAGACCGTCAAATTACAAGGCGAGTGAGCTCCTATTCCTCCGAACTATATGATAGCTAAGGAAAAGAAAGAAGCTACACAAAGCAAGTGAGCTCT
This sequence comes from Asparagus setaceus, assembly GCA_012295165.1. Classification (NCBI taxonomy): domain Eukaryota; kingdom Viridiplantae; phylum Streptophyta; class Magnoliopsida; order Asparagales; family Asparagaceae; genus Asparagus; species Asparagus setaceus. Next base: position 23,475,479 of record CM022704.1, on the reverse strand, counting down.
CATTCCTCCAAATTGTAGGGCGGTTGAGGAACAAAAGTGAGACACACATACAAAATTAGACATCAAGTCTGAGGAAGCTAGACGATGTCTAATTACATTCTAGGTCCACACTTACGAAATCTAGTCGCTCTTTGAGTGCTCACTTGTGAAACTCCAAGGGCCCTTCTTCAGGTGCCATCTCAATCTCCGAATGGTCCTATGCAAAGCATGACATTTGAAGTTCTACATGTCCCTATCGTGGTTCACCTCGCGACATACCTTAGACTCCTTCTCAAGAACATTTTCATGACAAGCATTCTTGGCTAGAAGCTAGTCCACCAGTCGACGAAGAATATGGATCTCCTCTGTAGAACCACTCCCAACTTGAGCCAACTCTTGTCTAAGCCGCTTGATCTTGGCCTCTCTATCAAAGAACAACTCCGGATGGGAGGAAGAAGACTTTGACATGGAGAAGATAAAGATAGAAGGGGTTGAAAATGGAAGTGGGCTATTTATAAGCCCTTCCAAAAGCAACTTTTCTAAAAGAAAATTCACTTCTTGCGAGAAGTGATTGGACGAATCTTCCACAAAATTCATGGCTAGTCCAATATTGCTTAATGAAACCTATTCCCTTGAGCATTGCCCTAAGTCAAGGACAAACAAATTTCATTCCAAATATAGAATTGGACGAATCTTCCACAAAAGAGCATGTAAATGCTACTAAGCATCCGGCTAAGATAAATTTACGACGAAGGAAGCCACATTCAATGGTATACATCTGGCAACTAAGTTGCCAAAAAATACCCAACCCCTTGATTTCAAAATTTTGGAAATCAGGGGGTAGGGTATTTTTTTTAAAGGCTAGTTCAACCCAAACAAGATAAGTCAAGCTACATTTAATAGTACGCCTCTGGCAATTACCCAAAATATTTTGATCCCTACTATAAGTTAAAAATAGGATCCTGAAAAATTTAGGAGGGGGTCTTGTAGATGGTTAAAATATACTCTCCAAGACCAATGCTCAGTCCAATACAAGCTCAAGAAGCAAATGCTTGTAAGCTAAACACTTCATGTGGGCCAAGTATATGCCTTAGCAAAGCTCGCCAAACCATAGCGAGACTCGCCCAAGCCCACAACAAAGCTCACTCCGAAGACAAAGTCAAAAAGAAGCTTCAAGTGAAGTTCACCCAAAATGATTCACCCAAATAACCCACATGGGCCACCTCATCCACACCCCAAGGGAAGTGGGCTACCCACATTCTAGCAAAGTTTGCTAGAATGGACTTCGCCCCTGATCGCTCTACGAACTTTGCCTACGACTGTTATAGGTGAACTTCACCCATGACCATTTCAAAAGCTAATTTTGTGGAAATGATTTGCCTCCATTATCTCCTAAGTTAATGGTCACTAAATCTATATTTAATGACCACTCTCTCTCTCAACCTATAAGAGGAGAGGAGATTACTCATTTTTGGGCATCTTGCATCTTGTATCTTACATTGAGCAATCTTAGCATCTTCTCATACAAAGATAAGTCAAGCTCGACTCAACTTCTGCGACCTTCGCAAAATTCAGCAAGAAAACTCTTCATCTATAGTTAGTACAATCAATAGAGTACAAGATCGATGCTCCATCGGCACATAGAAAGAACCCAACCTCTAAAATATTTTCTTATTTTATTTGTAATCTTGAATTTGTAACCTGTGTTAGTTATAATTCAAAGACCTGAAATATTAATATTGTTCTCACGACAACCAATCTACTTCTATGGAATTATCAACCGCCAATCGCTAAATTGAGGTATCCTTGATTCTTTTAATTTCTTATTTTTTTATTAGCGCATTTTGTTGATGTTTATATCCATGCACACACATATGTATATCTTGAGGTCATACCTCAAACACATCACAATCAATGTTGCATAAGGAGTGTACGCATAAGGGATGAAAAGTGCACATGTCATAAAAGGAAACTAGATTCTTTCTTTACATGTCATAAAAGTAAAAGTTCATGCATTACTTGATGCAACAAGGAAATAAAAGGATGCGACTACAAAGACCAAAGTAAGTAATCCTAAAGTCTACCCGAATGAGCAGATGCAAACTAATCCTTAGAAGCTCCATGAATCCTCCACGATGATGAAGCCCCAGCTGCACCAGCAACAATAGCCATATTTACGACCATATCAGTAGCCACCTCAGCAGTAGTGCCCATGGAGGTAGCCGCATCATGGACCGCATAACGAGTGCCCTCACTATCCTATGAGCGATATTGATGGATTGCCTCCATATCTGCATAAATACACTGAGCCTGACGATCATCGTAAATCAACATCAGCAGGAAGGTGTCCTGAATACAACCCAATAAAGCACCATCACTCATGAGAGCCTTAAAAACAACCAGAGGAGGCTTAACCTCAAGAATGTGAGCAAGAGGAGGAGGTGAATCAGCAGCCTCAATAGCATTTCGATGCTCGACATCCATGAGACTCATGTTACTGCCAGTGAAGTCGGCTTGGCACTAACCCATAGTGATGCCTTCAAAGGTGAAATGCTTCACTGTGAGAAAAGCCGTGATCAAGTAGCCGAATATGTCTGACTACAAGGAAGTGGAGATGTGGGTGAGGTTGTGGAATAGCAATCTCAGAAGGTTAACGTTGATTTGAGGTGGAAGGAGAGCGACTAAAAGATGAGCTTATTGAGAAATATCATCACGCCTGCCCGCCTTCGGGAGTAAACGTTCGTATTCACAACACTAACAATGATTCAAGCATCACAATTGAGAGAGTCCCTCTTCTTGGATTCCCAATTAAACATGGTATCCTCCTCAAGTATAAGCCCGTACATTGTGTCAATATCAAGATTGTGCCTCAACGCATTGAAATTGAACTCATCGAGAGTTGTTCCAGATATGTCAAAACCCTCATTTAGAGCCTTAGTAGCTCAAGCCAATTCACCAACAGAGATACAGATATCCCTACAGAACACTCGAGTCATGAACCACACATCATTGATGTTGTGGTTGTTGCATAGGAATTCCTGCATGGCCTGGAATAAATCGGTCCTTCATCTTCTCAAAGTCGATCCATCCTTGATGAGCGAACACCCGGTAGAGCTCCTACTCCGTATCGGTGGATGTCCACAGTATAACCCAACAGTAGTGTCTTCATTGACAACTGATTGTAGAGCTTCGAAGCCCTATCATCGTAGAACCGATCATTCACTCTTAGTTGTTATCTCTAAGTTAAGCATGAAATATTAAGAGGACTTTGAGAAATTGTTATCCACACTAAGTTAAGCATGAAAAAAAATTCATTACTTCAAATAAAGTTCTAAGTTAGAACTATAGCGTGGTATAATACTTTGAAAATCATTTCATAAAAATTCATTTAGAGTTATCATAAAAGGTTAACTTGAGTATAAAACTAACTAAAAATTAGAAAGTTTAAAATTTATCAAGTAAATTAATTATTAATTAACTTTATCAAGTTAGCAAGTGATAATTTTTTCTTTTTATTTAAGGAAAGAAAAGAAAGGGCAAAAGAAAAGAAAACAAAAGAAAGGGTAAAAGAAAAGATAAAATAGAGAGAAAATATAACTAGTTCCCACCCCCACATTTAAATTTTGTATTGTCCTCAATGCAAACTATAGATAGTCAAAATATACAGACCCCTTCCACATACAACTGATCTCTTGAGTCATGAGGGCCTAGATTGATACTCGACACAAGTTTGATAGTTGAGCCCAAGAAGTTGACGACTATGGACCAAACACTGAATTAGGTCATAATGACTCATAGCGAAGCTTACCCAAGCCGTAGTGAAGGTCGCTCAAGTCATAGCGAAGTTCGCGCAAGTGAGCTTTGCCCAATAGCCCACGCGGGCCACGTCATCCACGTTCTAAAGATAATGGGCTACCCATATTTTGACGAAGTTCGCTCAATGAACTTCACCCATAGTCATTATTGGCAAACTTCGCCAATGGCCGTTATTGGCGAACTTGCCCATAGCCATTTTCAGAAGCTAATTTTAAGGAAACGGTTCACTCCACTAACTCACCCATTTCAAGGAAAGTTAATGACCACTAACTCACCAATTTAAGGGGAGTTAAGGCCCACTAACTCACCCACTCAATACTCCCAAGCCTATAAATAGGCATGATCAACACAAAGGAAGGGGATAGAGAAAAGATCTTGGGGGCTAGCATTGTTCTTGGCGAGGCATATGATCTTTATAGGTCATTCTCATCGGCTAATCATTTAGCTCGATCAACAATTCTTGTGAGAAAGGATTCATTTTCTTCAGCTAGTCATCTACCTTAATCAACAGTCCTTGTGAGAAAGGATCTGTTAGTATCTCTTTGAGATAAATAGTATATTTATTTTCTCAGAGATCGTTAATCAGCAAAAGACCCAAGGCTTTAGTCGGACCGTCAACTGAGTACAAGATCAATGCTCTATCGACACACGGAAAAGAACCTAGCTTTAAACTAATTTTCTTGTTCTTCTTAAAATTATAATCTTGAGTCAGTTATAATCTTAAGATTCAAAACAGGATGACGACTCCGCTGGGAACTTCCTTCTCTACTAAAGAGAAGATCGTGTCACAGTCCGACACTAAGGCTGACCAAGCAAAATTTAAGGAGTTCATCTCCTCTGCGAAGACAATTACGGCTATGACCAAAAGCTACTGTACGATTTATCAAAGTTCAAGACGGGGTTCAGACCCGAGCTTTGCCCACATCAAGGTAAGCCTTGCCGAAGACAATCCCAATATCATTGGAGGCAAAATGAGCTTTGCCCCGAGTGAACTCTTAGCGACCCTCACCCCGAGTGAAGGTCAGGACATTCAAACATCTCTTGAATTCAGACTTCAGTCCACAATCTCTCTTGGGGTTCGCTTTAAAGCATTCGCAATGCTCATTGTGCTTTCTTAAAAGAAGCCAAAAATGGGGGTTACCCTCCAGTCAAATTCTCGAGAGGGAAAACTATCGCCCATGGTGATTCTCAGTCTCAATCACAAGTTCAAACTTATGATGAAATCAAAATTGACCACATCAGTTGTAGGTCAAAGCAACATCGTCTCAGGCAATGTTCTAATGCTAAAAGCCAGTGCGGTGAAGTTGCTTTCAAGAAGAGTGACCACCACATCAATGGCCCAGTTGATGCTCTCTCTGACTTAAGGGAGTTCCTCTCTCAAAAGAGGGCACGACAATGTCAGCATTGCTCGGCGCTAAAAGAGATAATATCGACAGTTCAACTGAATTGACTATGTAAGTCTCCATTTGTCAAAGAGTCAAAATTTGCCCATCTCAGCCCATTCCCCAAACCTTCAAATTTTAGGGACAAGCGGCGATAACGATCTTTCAAGAACAAGGAGACTTTCGACCTAGATCTCCAAGAGTTCACGGTTAACATGACTAGTGTAACCCTAAAAGAAGAAGATGATGATAATAGCCCGTTAGATCCAAGATATTTTTCTGACATAGGAAGCATAGTTCCTAAGACCGATGGTGTCTATCACCACACTAGATCAAGATAGGGGGTAACTATCCCTATTGACTACTCCATCATGAGGACGCCCATTCATTAACCTCCTTCACAGGTGGATAATCCTCCCACCATTAATGCTAACTCGGCCATAGCGTCAAACACAACTCCTGGCTCAAGTCAAGAGCGGGAGTGGATTGCCAACATGGCAGACGAGAGGCCATTGACGACCTTAGTCACCAAATTGAGGCCCAAAAAAAGGCATCCAACGAGTGCTTCGAGCGACTAAAAAATATGTTTCAACAATTGATGCTCACTTCCCAGCCCTCTGCGAGCACTTTAAAAGGGAAGTGGTCAGTTGACATCTCCCTCAATAAGGAGTCGCTACATCAAGAAGATGTCTTCTCCTCTCGATCGGAGTCTGAGATTTCTAGTCCATGGAAGACAGGGCCCAAATTAAAATATTCAAAAGCGTCTAAAACCAGCTCAACACTCTTACACAGAGGACCAAGCTGAAGAAGGTTGGGATCACTCGAACTTATCCCATCGCATGGGACTCCATTCCGTATCTAATGAAATTTAGGCCACCAACATTGTACACGTTTAATGGCGAAGGTTCCCCTCACCAGCACATATACTATTTCCATCAACATATGGGGAATATCGGGATAACGGTGCCATCAAGGTGCTTCTTTTATTGGTACCCTTCAGGAGGTAGCCTTTAACTAGTTCAAAATCTGGCCGAAGGATCAATCAAATCTTGCACTAACTTAGAACCATAGTTTTTGCCCCAATTCCACGAGGACCAATCTGATGCAACAATGGCTAAGCTCCTTTTAGAAAAGCAGAGGGGAAATGATCCAGTTAGAGATTACATTGAACGGTTTCATAACCTGTCCTTATGATGCCTAGACATGTCATTGCCGATGTTGCTCAGACATGTCGGCACAACTTAGCCTAGTGGAAGCCCACATGGGTGCTACCAAGGCTAATTCGTGGAAAGATCCATGATCAAGCCATGAAGACAATGACAATGAGATGAGACAATCCTCTAATGATGAGAATGAGACAGAACAATGTTTCTGATCAAAGGGAAAGGATACCCTCGCCATTGTGAAAGTCTTATCAAGCTCATGTATACTTCAATGCCTTCGGTATAAAGCATCCTCTGCCTACTAACGACTTCACTAGTATAGCAGTTCAACACTCTTTGAATCTCGTCTAGCAGAACCATCAATACAGCTTACAATGGCTATGGCAATGCTTCTTTAGCAATGCCAACCCAGCCTCCTATGGCTATGACAACACTTCTTCATCAATGCCATCACAGCCTCCTATGGATATGGCAGTGCTTCCTCAGAAATATCAACCCAACTTTTTATGGCTTCGTCTCATAGGACATGAACCTTTGACTGCTCGCACTCCCTAGTGAAGTTCAGCATGGAGAACAACCACCATCCTTATGGAATTCCTAATCTCGTACAAGCTCGTCGAATACGGCACGCTTGACACTGAGTCCGAACTTATCCCTAGAATATTTTCAATGTCAGAGATTCTTCTCAGCTTATTCTTTGTGAAAGAGGAAAGCACTAAATCAAGACATATCTCTAGTGGATTCTTGATACTAATTAAGTCCGTCAAACACAACAAATTGGGCAAATGAGGAGACAGCAGAAGTTCATACTTCTAAGCTATTTCAAATAGCTCTTTTCAACCCTGTCCCAAGTCAAGGACATTGGTTCAAGCCTTATCTCTAATCCTTGATCATGAGACTTGCATTTTGTTTAATTTGGCAGGTTAACACCATGCTATATGGCAACCGGCACTCCCCACAGGATCTTCGGTCACATTAAAGCTCTCACCTCTGACTATGAGAATAATTTCTCAACCAAAGTCATCGATCATCTCAGTTTGCTCCTAACAAAGTTTCCCAGCGAGTTATCAAGTTAACACCACACCTCTATTTGAGTCCAATGTCTTTTGCTACCATCATGTTAACATTACACCTCTGAACAGTTTTCACTCCTGTGATCTGACTGATTAACACTACACCTCTATCGGTCCTTTTTCACTGACCGGTTAACATTACACCTCGGTCGACTTCCCCTACTATCATGTTAACACTACACCTTTGAATAGTATGTGCCCATGGATCGACCGGTTAACATTACACCTCTGTCAATCTCTCCTACCATTAAGTCAACATTACACTTCCAAACGGTAGCTGTCCCTTAGACTCCCTTGGACCCGACCAGTTAACACTACACCTTTGTCGATCTTTTTTGTAGACTGGTGAACATTACACCTCTATCGACTTCCCCTACTGTCATGTTAACACTACACCTCTGAATAGTATGTGCCCATGGACTGACCGGTTAACATTACACCTCTGTCAATCTTTCCTACCTCAAATAGGATTATGAGGTTAAACTACTCCCTAACCTCCAATGGGATTATGAGGTTAAACTGCTTCCTAACCTCCAAGGGGATTATGAGGTTAAACTACTCCTAACACTCCGATGAGTATACAAGTATAAACTATTTCTCCGCGCTCCAATGCCTTAAGAGCATAAACTGTGTAGACTCCAATAGGAACATAACTATAAAACTGTTCCCTACACGCCAAGTACTTATGAGTATAAACTGAGGTTCACTTTGCTAACTTGGTCAGCCAGGTTCTTAACAACTCCAACTGGTATATGAGTATATATTGTTTCCTATGTTCCAACTACTCAAGAGCCTAAACTGTAGACACCATGAATCTCGCTAGCACGATCGAGATGATGGAATACTCCAGCTACGTACGAGTATAAACTATGGTTAAACATTTGGCTACGCTCCAGTAGCTAGGCCAACATTCTGTTATACTCTAGCAGCTACGCCAACATTCGGCTATGCTCCAGTAGCTACGCTAACATTTGTCTATGCCCTAGTAGCTACACCAATATCATGCTACACTCCAGCAGCTATGCTAACTTTACTCTAAATATGGGTTAAATGGTGCTTTCAACTTCTTTCCAAACACAAAGTTGGACAAACTCTTTTCAAGTCCTCAGTGCAAGAGGACACACATATACGACTAAGTATCAACACAAGATGAATCCACAATAAGGGAAGCCACGTTCAACAGTACACTTCTAGTAACCAAGCAATCTAACAAAGACAGATCCACTCTAGGAAAAATAACCGAAGCCATGTTCAACAACACACCTCTGGCTACTACCCAAAGTATTTCAATCCCTGCTACAAGTCAAGTACAAGATCTCAAAAACTTTAGGAGGGGGTCTTGTAGGCAATCAAAATATACAGGCCTCTTCCACTAATAGTTGATCTCTCGAGTCACAAGAGGCTTGGATTGATACTCGGCATAAGTCTGATAGTTGAGCACAATAAGTTAACACTACTGACCAAACACTGAATTAGGTCAAAATGGCCCAAGCATATACCCATAGCGAAGCTCACCTATGAGGTAGTGAAGCTCACCCAAGCGAGCTTCGCCCAATAGCCCACGTGGGCCATGTCACCCACGTTCTAAAGATAATGGGCTACCCACATTTTGGTGAAGTTCCCTCAACGAACTTCACACATGGTCGTTATTGGTGAACTTCGCCCATGGCCGTTATTGGCGAACCTCGCTAATAGTCATTTTCAGAAGTTACTTTTAAGGAAATGGTTCGCCCCACTGACTCATCCATTTAAAGGGAAGTCAATGTCCACTAACTCACCCATTTAATAGGAGTTAAGACCCACTAACTCACCCACTCAATGCTCCTAAGCCTATAAATAGGCATGATCAACACAAAGGAAGGTGGCAGAGAAAAGATCTTGGGGGCTAGCATTGTTCTTAGTTAGGCATCTGGTCTTCGTAGGTCATTCTTGTCGGCAAATCATTTGGCTCGATCAACGATCCTTGTGAGAAAGGATTCATTTTCTTTAGCTAGTCATCTAGTTTAATCAACAATCCTTATGAGAAAGGCTCTGTTAGTATCTCTTTGAGATAAATAGTCATCTATTTACTCAGAAATTATCAATCAGTAAAAGACCCAATGTTTTAGTCTGACCATCAATGGAGTACAAGATCGACGCTCCATCGGCAGACGGAAAAGAACCTAGCTTTAAAAAAATTCTTGTTCTTCGTAAAATTATAATCTTGAGTCAGTTATAATTTTTAAGATCTGAAACACAAACCATATGATGCACAAAGTAAAGCAGATAGGAAATGAAGCACTTACATTTGTTCGCTCGACCTTAAATAATGATAAAATAAAAAAAATCTACAATTAACTTTGGTATGAGGAGGATGTAGCCAATTTTTTCTTTTTTTCTTTTGTCTATTTTCCTCTTTTTCCTTTTTTCTCTTCTTTTTTTATTTTTTTGCACAAATAGTGTGGTTCTTGAAGAACCAACACCTCCTCTCCTTCGATTATAGAGAATTTTAAAAATGGTTTTAACCATTGACCATTAATTTTAAAAATATCACTATTTTTAGGACTCTCCATCTTAGTTGCTTTATGAGAGAGAATTTGTTTAACAATAAATGGATTAGTCTATCGTGATCTCAATTTTTCAGGAAAAAGATGAAGTTTTGAGTTAAACTTAGGGTTCTGTTCCAAAGGTTCAAGTTGCCATCTTAGTGTAGATACATGATCTACCAACGGGTCTAACTCTTCTAACAGTTTAATTTCCACTTTAAAGATCTCCTTAAGTCTCAAGTCAGATAAGCAAAGATCTGACTCACACTCTCCTTCTTACCGTTAACTCAAAATTCCCTGGATATAGTTTGCATCTAGAGGTTTATCAGGTGGATCACTATGCTATTTTTCTAGGTTGAAAATATTGAGATCAATAGTCACATTCCTAAAAGATAACTTTATTTGATCGGTTCTACAATTGATCAAGTATTTAAAGTTGCTAAGAATGGTCTATCTAACATAACTATGATTTAACCTTTAAGATTGGAAAAGGGCAACGTTTCTAAGACTATCAAATCAATGGGAAAAATAAACTTTCCAACCTTGATAAGAACATTCTCTATTTCTCTCTTGGGTATTTTTATAGATCTATCAGCTAACTAGAGGGTACATCTGGTTGGTTTCAATCCACCCACCCCTAGCTATTAATAAACTGAATAAAGAAGAAGATTCACACTAGCTCCTAAATCTAGAATAGCCTCATCAATGAAGGTATTTTCTATAACACAAGAAAAAGTAGGACAATCGGGGTCCTTATATTTTTGGGGCATGAGCTTTGAAAGCATGTCACTAAGGTTAGTAGCTAAAAAGATATTCTTCGAAATATTAGTGATTCTTTTCTTAGTGCACAAATCGTTTAAAATTTTTGCATAAGAGGAGATTTGTTCGATTGCATACAAGAGAGGAATGTAGACTTGACCTGTTTAAACATTTTTAGGTTTTTCTCTATTAGAGGAAAGTTTTTCCTAGTCTAATCCTATCTGGAAAGGGAGCGAAGGGCTTATATCCATGTAGATTGAACTCAGGTTTGGATTCAGGTTCTTGGTCATCGAAAGAGGGTGATTTATCAGAAGGAGAGAGTGCTTCCACTGCATGGTCTTTTTAGAAAAATTCTCTAAGAATTTTCAGGCTTTGTCAACATTTTCATAAAATCCCCTTAATACATAGATTCTAAGAATGTCTTTGAAGAATAATTCAATTCTTCATAGATGATTTGATATAATCACCACTTTTCTAGACCATGCTAAGAACATTGAATAAGAAAATCCTTAAACCTATCAAAATACTTCCAGAATAGCTCCCCTGGAATTATTTTGCAAGACTAGATGTTGCTTCTAAGTTTTACCGTTTTGTTGATTGGAAAGAATTTTAAAAAAATTAATATCCCAAGTTGAGATAAAATTTATGGGCAAGCTATGCAGCCACTTCTTGGTTTTGTCCTTAAGAGCAAAGGGGATGAATCTGGCCATAATTGCATTCTCATATAACTCTCTAATCTTAATCATGCAACACACTTCTTCAAATTCGGATATAAAAATGTATCCATCTAAGGTCATAATTACCCCCATTAACTTCAAGAAGTAAGGTCTAAGCTCATAATTACCCCCATTAACTTCAAGAAGTCTAATGCAAAATGTGATTGCAATCCTAGTAGGATAACACATGTCCTGAAGAATGAGTGTATTCAAATTTTCCATTTCGTAGTTTTAAAACTAGATTCAACATGAATTAAGTAATTTGTATTATCCCTAATCCAAAATTGCATACTCTAATGAAAGCTCTATTTGTAATTTTTTTATATCACTAAAAAATTAAGAAAAAGAATTAACAAGAAAAGCAAATGTTAATTAAAAAATTCTTTTTTATATTGTTTTTATAAACAGGGAAAAACTAAAAGATCTAAAAGATTGGTGAGAGAGAAGAAGGATAAAGGAAAAAGAATAACTTAACTAAACAAATTAAGATCAACCACTTGAAACAATCACCATTAATTCTAGAGTTAAGCTTAAACTCAATTAGACTAGCCCCTAACCAAAAATTCCTTGAGTGAAAAGATTGAAGTTTACTTGATCAGTTAGCCAGGTAAGGATAGTACTAGAGGGAGGTTAATGACCAATTAAATATATTTTTCCTTGCGGATCGCCTTAGCAACCCCTACCTTAGACACCAACGAAGTCAAAGCTTAAACTGCCTCATTTATGAATTTCTTATTTCCTATTGAGCTCGAATCCTTAGGAGCTAACGTCCAATGAATTTTAGAGACCAAGATTTGTGTAGTGAGAAATTAGTGATTTGTGGGTGAAGAAAAGGGTGTTGAAATCTCTCATATTATTTTGATTAGGGGTTTTTGTCCTTAAGAGTATTTTCAACTGAGTGCTCAAATCAAAATGCTCAAATTACTTTGGTGAATCCCTACTAACTATTTGCAATGCAACTCTAAGAATTAAAAGCAACTACAAGAGGATGAAAAATTTTCATTTTTTAAATTAGGATCAACAAACAAACAAATGTGAGAAAGAGAGCTATTGTTTGAATTTATTATCTTATTTAGTAGTTATTCAAGTGAAGGGTGGATTTTATTATAGTCAATAAAAAAATTATTTTTTAATTAGTTCCTAACCGTCTCTAATATGTAAAGCCTAACGTAAGGGTTGAATTGAAAATACTGGAAAGCGAACTAACATTTTCAAGGGGGGAGCCCCTCTTGAAGCAAATCTTCTCTCAAGTCTTCAATATGCTTCTTCAAAGTTATTTCTTCACAATGACACACACAATTCAAAGAATCAAAATAGAAAAATGTAAATTACATGCACCTTCCCCGGCAATGGTGCCAAAACTTGATGAGATAAAAATATGCTAAGTTGTAAGTGCACAACAATCAAGTTATAGGCCATAAAAAAACAATTAAGTTATAGTATTTATAGGTATCGATCTACGGGGAAGGAGAGTATTACAAAGACTAATTTAAACGAGTTCTTAAATTGTGTAGGAAACTAATGAGAGTGGTAAATAAAAGTGGTGTGTGTTTTGGATAAAGGTTTGTCACAAAAATAAAAGGCTAAAACAAGTGGAAAGAATGAGAGAAAGAGAAGAACAAAATAAAAGCAAATCAAAATAAAATCTAATCAAAATAAGAAGTGAATGAAAAGATGGAGAAAATCAAGAGAGGAGAATATGAATCTAGGATTGAATTCACTATTTAATTTTAAATTGTATTTAAGAATTAGTCACTTTTTATTCACATATTTCTTAGATTTTCTAAGCATAGACTATCAAGTTATTTAAAATAAGCATGGCTATCAAAATTTTATCTAAGCAATATTATCACTCATGAAAAAGAAATAAACAACTAAACAATAACTTTAGAACTGAATAAACATAACCTATCAAACCACTTAAGCAAAATATAGACTATCAAACTCTTTTTCTACCAATTAGTTCTCTAGTTGATTATCCTAACATAATCATTTTAAGTACAAAGAGAGCAAATCAAAAGACAAAAGGAAATTAAACTGGTTTCATCTAATCCTACATTTCCTACAAGAATTAGCAATTCATATAAAATAAAAATAAAGAAGGAAAATATATACTAGAAAATATTAAAGATAAGAAAGTAAATTTAAACTTCAAAGCATAAAGAAAGAAAGAAAATAAAGCATAAAAAGAAAAAAATCTGCATATAAAGCAATAAAAGAGCAAGAAAATAAATCTACACTACATAGCATGAAATAAATTGACACTACAAAGCAATAAATCTACTCGCCAAACATGAAATTAAAAATAAAAATAAAATCCTAAAACATGTAAAAACTAAGCAAGAAAATAAAAGAGAAAATGAAGACTTACATTGCAAGGTTGACAACTTGAGAAATAAATCTACATCACCAATGGAGAATAAGAAAGAAAATGGAAAAAGAGGAAAAATTTTATTTATTAAAAATAAAAAGTTTATAATTTAGAAGGTCTTCTCAATTAAAGAGTAATTCTCCTCTCTAGAATAGAGTTTATAAAATTTTGCACACCTCAAACCCTCACTCTGTACCTCTATTTATAGATTACACAAACTAATATTAGCCCTTAGATCAAACTTAGCCCCTAAGTTATACAATTTTAGCATTTAATCATGGCTGATGGCGGGCATTGATACAGTATTGATATGAATATCATTACCACTATCGATATAGGTATCGATACAGTTTTGATACTTTGGTTTCGGATTTTGCTTAAATTCTTGGACTCTTTTGTGTTGGGCTTCTATAACCTTCTTTTGGCTTTTGATCATAGTTATTTTGGGCTTGATATAATCTTCATTGAGCTGTTATTTGTTAAATTCTTATTTCCTGTAAAATACATGATATTTGCTAGTATATTTATTCAATAAATAGATAATGAGGATATAAAAGTGCAGCACAATGTGATGATCAACAATATATGAGTGTATTTGTTAAAAGATGATTAAAGATCCACACTCATTTTTATCTACATAATCAAGTGTATTTGTTAAAAGATGGTCAAAGACCCATACTTATGGATTCTTTTGGCAAATACAAAACTCAATAGGTATCCATCCTACACTAAATATTACATATATTTAGAGATGGTGTATTTCACCCACCAAACTCTATCGTTCTTCCTTGTAAAAGCTTATATGGCTGAGGTGATAGAATGATATTTTTGTCCCTTTTCTGATAAAGGTTAAGCTAGTCCAATTTTCTTTTCTTCTACTCATATATTTCTAAAAATATGTATATTTTTATATTCTGCTGTTAACACTCTCTACTTCATTCCATTCATGTGTTTTGGATTGCATGAATTTGTATGAGTAGTAAGATAGAATGTTGTTCATTTGTTTCTAATCTTATTCATGTTCATTTGGAAACCATGTTTCTCATTCTTTTGGTAATAACAAAAGGGGGAGAATTTTCTGGACAAAACTTGTTGGTTTGAGTTGAAACATTTTTAAAATTTTCCAATTTCTCTTGTTCAGGTTTTCGTGCATGTTTCTTCTGTATGTGATATGTTATGATGCATTGATATAGAAGAAGTTTCTAAACCAGCATCCACGTTTCATGTATGCATATATGTAGGGGGATCTTGAATCTTTTTTCCATGAAATATAACTATTTTGTGCTTCCTTGTTATCTCAAATTTGCATCTAGCGTAATTAAACTTTTTCTGATTTGTTATTGTTATAGCCCCTCAATCAACAAGTATTAATCTCCACACATTAACCGACACGTGTTCCACAGTATAACCAATCAGACTAATTCAAGATCGAGATCTCCCCCGCCTCATCTCAACTGACTCTATCGGCCGACAACTCGCGTAGTCAAGTAGAAAAGTGGTACCTCTCGACCCTTGACCTTATGAACACCTCAGCTGACTCCATCGACCGACAACTCACTTAGTCAAGTCAAAATGTGGTACTTCTCGGCCATCTCATTCGATCGACTCCACAAGCTACCCTACTTGGCCTACCGACCAATTGTCGACTCACAAAGCTGAGTCGAAAGGCGGTGCCTCTCGGCCCTCGACCAGATGAGTTGTCAAGATGACGGTTACCTCGAAACACCTACCGACAGTTGATCACCATCACATTAAATGCATGACCAGAGTCATCATTTCTCGAGCTCAGAAAATCTTTATGACTCATCAGACCATTCAGCGCCACGCACACGCTGTCACCATCACATTAAATACCTGGGTGACTCATCCCCCTCTGCAGCCGACACCTGTAAAGTAGATGCCAACGAAGCCACCCATTTGGACTTGGCCGAAGTTACTCTTCTGCCCCTTTGGATCTGCTATAAAAGGGAAGTGTTGTCTGCTGCTTAGGGTAAGGAAGTTCTATCTAAGAAACTCTTGCACTTAAACTTTACTTCTCCACTCAAGCTCTATACTGACTTGACCGTCGGAGAAACAACCGGAGAACCCAACTCCGCCCTCTTACAGGTTCTTTCATGTGTAGGTGAGAACAACGGACCCCTGAACTGGACATCTGAAGGAGTTAGAGGACCTTACTCATCCTAAACACACATCCTAACCCCCTGTTTGATAATTGACATCAACAGTTATCATTGAAAGGGGGAGATTGTTAGGACTTTGTCCGTACAATATTTTTTATTTGATTAATAACAAACTTCAATTTATCACTAATTTATGTTTGAGATCACTTGTGCAGGATGATAAAGAAAGGAGTAAAAAAAAGAGCGCTAACGGATATAAGTTCCATCTTAAAATGATGAATCATCCAGTAGGTAAATCGATAGGCATTTACCCATTGATTGGCATTTTTTCAATCAATGAGCATTCCCTAATCGATTGAACTGATGTTCTTTCAATTGATTCCTTAAATTAATTCAATGGAAAAATTCGACAGAGGCCACTTTTCCATCGATAGGGGATTTCACCCATCGATGAGCAAATCGCTCATCAATTGGCATATGCCCATCAGGATGCTGAGTTGAAACCACAGCTGAGTTGAGATTTAATCTCAGCCGTTGATCTCTGTTGTAGTCTATCTCGTTTTTCAGCAGTTTTCCTGACCTAATTGAGAAGAGAAAAAGAGAGAGGAAAAGAGAGAAGTGTTTAGTGTTTTGAAGAAGAGATTTGACTCATCATATGATCATCCCTAACCTTCATTATTTTGCAACATTGTCATACTCTACGTTTGTAGATCGTTCTCCATTGATAGTTGCTGCCTAGGATCTCGAGACTTGTTACCGTTCTTCCAGTGGCCTCTTACATTCAGAAGAACAATTTGATCACAAAAAGGTTGTAAGATCATTTTTTTTTATTTGTTCTTAACTGATATTTTGTGTGATGCATAATTTCTTGTTTTACGATCATTTTTATTAGATTGTCAGCATACTCAAGCCAGGATTAATTGAGGATTGCTCCTTTATGTGAGGGTTATACACTGGTGATAGTTTGTTAGTGTTTAGATAACTAGATTAGGGAGTAATATAGGGTGTGTGTGTGTGTGTCTTGTAAGGCCTACTGGATTAGGGTTTGTAATCTAGGAGTTGTGGAAGCCCCTTCGAGAGAAGGAAGAGTGGATGTAGGATTTATTCGAACCACTATAAAATTCTCCGTGTTTGTGATTATATTGTTTTTTTTATTTATTTCACTTTTATTTCCACTGCATATCTCTATAATTATTTTCTTTTGGCAAAATATCTGTGCAACTCTATTCACCTCCTCTCTCGGCTTGCATCCAATATCTAACAATAGATAATCCTTAGGAAAGTAATCTCAGCAACATAATTTTTCATAAAAAAACCAAAACACAATATCTGGAGGTTTGGGATTTCTCCACGAGCAGTGCATATAAAAATAAAATAATATAAAAACTTGATAAAAGTAGTAATTATTAAGAGATGATTACTCTTAGAATATGTATTTGAATTCAGCTAAAATATCAATTTAACCTTAAAAGTGACACCTCTTTACCAGTTTAACCTAAAAAGTGATGCCGGTAATACTTTAGCATAAAAATGACAAATACAATGACAAATAGGTATTTCTCTTGCCACGAACAATTTTTAAGTGAAATATTAAATTCTTTATACATATAGACCCTTCAATCTTTTATTTCTTTAGATTAACCCCTTAAACCCTCTTCCAAATTTTGAAATTTATAAATAACCTCTCCCTTCTCATCATCTCCTTCCTCCTCCTTCCCACCATCTCTTCCATTATCTTCTCCTCTAATCCCTAACTTTCCCTCCTCTCTCTCACTCCTATTCCATCATTTCCCATACTTATTCTTACATTCTTCTTTCCACCATCTCCTTCATTATCTTCTCCTCTCAATCCCCAACCTCCCCTCCTCTCTCCTACTCCTTCTCCCTCCTTGCTCCGCCCACTTCCTTTTCACCCTAATCATATTTAAATATAAATCCAACCTTCTCTTCCTCTCTCAGACCCAACAGCAAGCATTCTATCAAAAATCTGATGTCTCTCCCACTTGCTCTCCTTCCTTGCTTTACCCACTCCCTCACCCTCCAATCATTAAAAACTCAATCTCCTTCTTCTCTTCCTTTACTAGAGCCAACATCAAATATTCTACTTAAAGCATTAGAAGAGAGTGAAGAAGAGAGAGAGATTAAGAAGAGGTGGGCTTGGAGAAAGAGGGAAAGGAGGAAGCAATAGGAATGATATGAGAAAGGAGGGAGACAAAGAGTGGGATAGAGGAGATGAGGTTGAGAACCGGAATGAGAAAAGTATGGAGGAGATGGTGGAAAGGAGGAAGCAATAGGAATGATATGAGAAAGGAGGGAGACAAAGAGTGGGATAGAGGAGATGAGGTTGAGAACCGGAATGAGAAAAGTATGGAGGAGATGGTGGAAAGGAGGAAGGAGGAGATGGCGGGGAGGGGGTTGGGGTGATGAGAGGAGTTTTTACATATTTCAGAACTTGATGGGGTAAATCTAAAAATATGGGAGATTGAGGGATCTTTATGAAAAAAATAGTTAATATTTTGCTTAAAAATTATTTTCAGCACTACAAATATCTATTTATCATCGTATTTGTCACCTTTTAGGCTAAACTGGTAAATGGGCATCACTTTTAAGGCTAAATTAGCATTTAGCCATTCAGATTCTCTAAACTATAAATGTAGCTAATGCACTAGACAATCTATTTTCTTAGCGATCATGAAGACTGTTAAATGATTAATAATTAGCGGCTATTGTCTATGTTGATAAAGAATGTGAATGAGCATGATTCTCATGAGTAATCTTATAGTGGTTATATCGAAAACTAAATCGGAAATATTTATAAGCAACATATGGTTAATACTTGAAAAAAAAACAAAAACAAAGTATCTATTAACAACTCTTAGAGAGTATCTAATACCGAAATGATGAAGATGCATATAATCTCGCATTATTATAAGTGTAAAATGATGAAGTACTTGACTAGTGAACGCTTGGTCAATTTAATTAGAATGTGATATACACATTGGTTAAAAAAGAGTTATTTTGATATTTGGCCCTCAAAGCTGTTACATTTTAAGATTAATGCCTCAAATAATTGAATTTGTTTCTTTTTGTGGTAGCTAAGGTTATTATTTATCAACTAGCAATAAGCTCAAACAAGTCCCTGTACAATCAAATGCTCTATATCAAAACAAGCATACTAAAAAAACCAAAACTGGGCATGCAAGCCCCAAAACAACTAGGCATGCAAGCCCGTCAGATACTCATAAAATTTACACTAGTAGAAAAATAAGCAATCTAGACGGAGAAAACCATCTAGTTTGTCCAAATTTCGGTCTAGTTTGATCAAACTAGACGGAATTCCGTCTAGAAAATTCCGTTTAGAATATTTCCGTCTAGATTGAGTCAAACTAGACGGAATTTCCGTCTAAATTGATCAAACGAGACGGAAACCAACCTAGACGGTTTTTTTTTTCGTCTAGGTTGCAACCTAGACGGAAAATCCGTCTAGGTAAGAAACCTAGATGGAATTTCCGTCTAGGTTGCTTCTAGACGGAAAATCCGTCTAGGTATATAACCTAGACGGTTTTAGTCTAGGTTGCAACCTAGACGGAAAATCCGTCTAGGTTGCTTCTAGACGGAAAATCCGTCTAGGTTGCTATAATAGCAACCTAGACGGATTTTCCGTCTAGGTTGGTCAACCTAGACGAAAAATCCGTCTAGGTTGCTATTATTTCAGGAAAAAAAAATAAATTGCTGAAATGTGGTTTATTCTGCATTTTACATTTACTTGATATACAAATCAATATATATTTACAGTCGAAACAAAATGTAATACACATCCAACTATATTCCAATCCAATAATACGCATCCAACAATCCAATCCAATCCAATAATATGCATCCAACAATCCAATAAACTGTTTCAACAACCCAATCCACTCCCACAACCACAACCACCAATCCAATGCACACATTCAGGAATCATTTATTTACAATAAATATACAAAGAATCCCGAGTACAAATAACATAAAGTATTCTTGCAAATAAATACTGTTTAGTGTATAAAATTCCAAAAAAAATCCAAACCTCACATCTTGTCATTGGCAACGGGTCAATTATCGTCATCTCCAACCTGAAAGTCAAATTGATTTTGTTATAGAATCATGTGAATTTGACATTATATCAAATCTAAATGTTTTCTTTATGTATTAGTCCCTAAATATTCAATTTAGCATTAGTTCCTTATGTTTTCACTTTAAAGAAAAAATAAGCAATTATTGAATTTTTCATGGGGTGATATGCAATAGTTTCTAAATAGTATGTAACTATTAAATATTATGGAGACCAATATATAATTATATGGATATTTTCTACATTTAAAGGAGTAATATGTAATTATAATAGAATTTATGAACTCATTTTGAAATTGCATTAACACGGAAATAAGATACCTGCGCGCTGCTTCTTCCAGAACTGGTACTACCCGCACCTGATGTTATAAGTCCTATAACATCACCGAACATATCAGCAGGAATCACACCGGCCAAGCAACCTATAATGTAAGACATGACCTCGTCCATCGTGCGGGCCCTCAACACAACAGTACTCATCTCCTTAGTCACCTGAACGAGCAATTCAGGGTCCATCCTTCCACGTAGAAAGCCGGAGACTCGTAGAACAAGTGGCATAGCAGAAATACTGGATGGTGTTGTTGACGCTGCTGTAGATGATATGGAGGATCCAGTGAATGATCTAATGCCCGGTGTAGCTCCAACACCGTGCAATGGATATCTTCCTCTCCTATTATTATGGGTGAAAAGGAACCACATAAGTTTTATGTTCTGAATTTAATAAATTAAATAATCTTATTATGTATATTATTCAAAATACGTTAATATTCACTAAGTACTCATGAATTTTTATCAAATACCAAGGTTATATCAATATTTAGTATTCGTTTTGATTGTTTACCTATTATATCCTAACACGTTCTGGGTAAGATTGATGTTATCCTCTACTGATAGCATGTGAGGATCAGGCTCTCCTTCTGCTCCCTCTTGAGACATATGCATTGCTGCCGCCTCCTTTGTTGCAAGTTCAAACCCCTCCTACATAAATTATCAAGATTAAACGTTAATTGCAACATTGAGAAAAGATCTAAGAAAATTTAAAGAAAATTCAGAATAAATTCAATTAACAATTCTAAATAAGTTATAATTAAGTCTTACCACCAACTCGAGGTTTGCCTTCATCTTATCCTTATTTTTCTCATCGACTTTATCACAGATCACTGAAGTTAGCATATGCCAACTTTGCCTTTATGTTCATCGGCATTTTTGATTCTCCCTGTAATTTTATAAATTTATGAGACTTTGTCGTCATATTAAGCATGAAGATCTTTTAAAATTTTAAATAATATATACCCGCTCTCGACAATAATCATTCTCCAGGATAGCATAGGAGTGTGAACCCAAGTGGTGGTCATGCGGCTTTTTCCTCTATTCTTGACCCTTCGTTGATTTGTTCTTTAAAAAATTGAATATCAGTAAAGTTACAATGAATGAAAATATCATGACATGTATATAGTATATCATAAAACTAACCTGTGCGGCCTCAGTGTCCCAATACATGAGGAGAGCTGTGAAATGAAGCTTGTCAACCCTTTCATCAATGTTTAAAAATCGTTGTCAGTCCTCCGTATACTTATCATATGTTTCTGTCTTAATTTGATGTCTCCACTGTTTGAGGATGGTTTCAACCTTAACATTAAAAACATAGTTCCAAGCCCCTGGAAAGTCCTCAAGATAAAAATATTCCTGTAAAATATGCATGCATATTTTAATTACGATAATACAATATCTATTGCTATTCAATAATAAATGAATAACATGAATAATTACCATAAGATTCTTCCATATCTGCTCATATGCTGTCCACGGTAGTTCTTTAAAATTGAAATAAGGATTGACGATGCTTGCTCTACGTACGAGAACCCCGATGTAACTATTAAATCTCGACGCCCAAGCACCAATAGGCAATGCTTCATAATTCCAGCGAATAATGGCTCTCATGCCCCTTGGTGGTTGTTTGGACTCGGGCTTGCCCCCTCGACGTCGTCCCGCTATCCGATCTGGCATAGTACCTATAATAATAACAATATGATAATATATCATGTAACTAAAGAACACATAGCCACATTACAATAAAATTAAAAGTGCTTACTATAGGACACCTATAAAATTTACCTTTATCTTCCTTCCTTTTTTTAGCTTCGAGCGCAACGGTCATTCTAACCTCCATTATAGGCATGATCTCATTATACCTTCTATCCGCTAATGGGTGGTGCTTCATTGCTACTTTTCTGGAGGTAATTGCGTCCTGAGGGAGGGGAAGACGGCGATACTCATCTGTCTTGGACCGCAAATCGGTATGAAATATTGGAGAAGAGAAGGAGGGTGTCCATGAGTCTACAATCAATTAATAAAGAGGATAATTAATATAAAAAAATTATTAAATCATAACGAAAATATTAACTGAGTATTAATACTTGTCTCATGTGATTATTCTGGTGATGCACCGGATGGCCCGGGTGTCGAAAAACCCAAGTCTGCATTCAAGAAACAATATGAGCTACATTACTAATATTTTTAAAAAAAATTATGCAACTATTAAACCAATTGTACCCGCATAAGGCGATATTGGTGGTGCACCAAGTTGGTCTGGTGTTGAAAAACCCCAATCTGCAACCAAGAAACGATATAAGTTAGATGACTAATTTTTATTTAAAAATTTATTAATATATTAAATAATTTATACCAGTATGAGGATGTGGTGGTGGTGGTGCACCAGGTTGGTCTGGTGTTGAAAAACCCCAGTCTGCAACCAAAAAACAATATAAGTTAGATGACTAATTTGAGAATAAAAATTAGTTAATATGTTAAATAATTTATACCCTCATGAGGAGGTGGTGGTGGTAGGGCACTAGTGGGTCCAGGTGTCTCCTCATTGTGACCTATGCCGGGGGTGGTACTCCGGGTCTTATCACGATTCTTACCTAAAAGCCTCATATTCCTCATCTGCAAAATAAATTATCAAGAAACTCAACAATTAATATACACATGTATTGAAAAATTTAGCAGTCTATTATCATACCCCCATTAAATAATTTTATTAAGCAAATTTTTAAAATAATAATGCACTGGAACGTAGCTCATACCTATCATTCTTATTTTGCAATAAGATTCTGAATGTCGGTTTGATTACCATGATCGATCATATCAAGCGCCACATTTTGCGTGTACGAAAAGTATTGCCAAACATCATCAGATGACTCAATTGGTTCATTACAATTATCTTCACTTTTCTCATCATTTATTTCATTGTTATTAGGAAGAACAATGGATCTTGGCTCCTTGTACAAAACCACCCATTCAGCAATAACATTTGGATCTTTCACATAGAAGCACTGATCCGCTTGTTCTGCGAAAATAAATTTCTCATCTTGATATATTTCTCGGTCAAGATTAACAAGTATAAACCCGTAATGATCCTTTTGCATTTTTGCAGGACACCGCTGAACCTTGAACATCATGTAACTACATTGTTCGGGTTTACCAAAATCATAGATTATCTCCACAATATCTTCTAATTGGCCATAATATAGGATGTAAGCTAGAACTGGGTTCTGATCTTTTGTACTTGAAAAACATTCTTGAGCAAAACAACCCATGACTCCACTGTTTTGGGTTACCCTCCTATCAACGGTCTTTAGCGTTCGGAGTTTATACCCATTGACAATATGTTCATTATAACGTCTTACTTCGTAGTAAGGATGTTGTGCATGAATAATAATTTTTTCAGATAATGTAGTGCCCTCAAAAAGTGATGTTTCAATCTAAGCAAAAAATATCGATGAATATTAAAGACAATATTAACTTAAAGTTCGTTGCTAGAATCATACAACACTTACATCAATTTTGAACCAATCTGTAAATTCTTTCTTATGTTTTTTCTGAATAGTATACGCTGCATTCCTACCGGTTATTTCATTCTTAAGCTTCTCCAGGTGTCGCCTATTAATACAATATATAAGATTATATTGATGAGTTAAAAGTAAATTATTATATAACATCCATATTACTTTTTTTATTTGTTACCTTCGATAGTCTCTGAAAATATCAAGATTTTCTAATACATATGCATGAATTTGATCTAAGTAAGAACTTGAATACTTTTTACGCTTCTTATCCTTAGGTGGATTCTGATATGCGGTTTTCTTCTTACGCATGTAACGTGATGCAAACACAAAGTATTCGTTGGCCACATATCCTTCAGCTATCGAACCCTCTGGATGAGCTCGATTGCGAACATAGTATTTCATGCAACCCAAATATCTACGATAATTTGAAAATAAGCAATTATTATATGGAGTCAATATAAGAAATGCATACATAAGTAAAGAAGGTCATGAAATGCCTAACCTTTCAATCGGATACATCCAACGATAAGTAACAGGACCTGCAATCATAGCCTCTCTTGCAAGATGTTGGGTAAGATGGACCATGATCGTAAAAAAAGAATGAGGAAATATCACTTCCATATTGCATAAAGTAACTTGGATATCTGCTTCAAGTTTATTAAATTCACCCACATCTATAACTTTAGAGCACAATTTTCTGAAGAATCCACAATACTCAATAATAATCTTCGACGCTTCTTTATCCATATTGTTACGGAGTGCAACCGGGAGCAATTGATGAAGAAGGACGTGGTAATCATGGGTCTTCAAACCTAAGAGTTTCCTCTCTTGCACCTGGACATTATTTGATATGTTAGAAGAGTAACCATCCGGCGACTTTACCGATTTGAGAATTTCACAAAATCTCTGCATCTGCTCAGTCGACATTGTAACACGAGACGGAGGCAACTTCATTCTTTTTTGACCAACGTCTTGTGCATGCAAATCATTCCGAATATTCAACGCCGTCAAGTCTTGGCGAGCCCGTAGGCCATCCTTTGACTTATTGGCATCCTGTAAGAGAGTTGACACTATATTATCGCAAATATTTTTCTCAATATGCATCACATCTAAGTTGTGCCGGATTTTAAGCTTTTGCCAGTAAGGTAGCTGAAAGAAGATACTAAATTTAGTCCATCCTCTAGGCAATTTTTTGGCTTCATCCTCATCTTGCAATCTCCGGACAGTTCTCTTACGCTTCATTGATTTTTTTCTCTTTAAGGAGTCTCTTACTCCGAGCTTGGCGTACTTAGAATAACGGTTTTTCAAACCTTACTTTTGGATACCCCTCAAGCAACTGTACAATCTCATCTCCAGTCAGCTGACGCGGCTTCATCCTCTTCTCAACTGTGCCATCAAACATAGCAGATATTTTTCAAAACTTATGACTCAAGGGTAACCACCTTCTATTAAACCAATAGCAGCTCTTTCGGCTATGTGCTAATTGAACAGCTTCAAATTTCGGACCACATACCGGACAAGCATACTTGCCCTTCGTAGACCAACCGGACAGATTAGCATAAGCAGGAAAATCATTAATCGTCCACATTAAAATAGCACGTAATCTAAACGACTCTTTAAGATGAACATCATACGCCATTACACCCTCATACCACAAGCTGTTTCAACTCATCAATTAGCGGCTCCAAATAGCGTCAATATCATTCCCCGTCGTGCTTGCGGTATCGGCAATGAGAGTATCATATCACGGTGTTTCATACGAGCAATGGAGGTAAATTATATGGCATTAATACTCTTGGCCAAGTAGACCGGCCGAACTCATTACCCCAAGCGGATTGAATCCGCCGCTAGATAAGCCCAACGATATTTCTACAATCATCGACAAAAGCGGGGATAGATTTTATCAATATGCTTCCAAGCTAAAGCATCGCCAGGATGTCTCAATTTACCATCATCTATTCGATCTTCTTTATGCCACCTCATGTTCTTTGCGGTCTCTTTGTTCATATACAATCGTTGCAATCTAGGGACCAATGGAAAATGACGAAGCACCTTTCTTTGGAATCTTCTTACGCATCCCTCTACTTACGGTGTCCTCCTGTTGAAGAGTTTTTGCGTTGTTTCCACCGAAACTCCACACGTCGGACACTCACGAAGGTCTTTATTGGCTTTATAGTATAGCATACAATCGTTCGGACATGCATCGATTTTATTATAATCAAGACCAGGCGGAAACAATCTTTTCGGCTGATAAGTTGTTCGGGTATGCTAGCCTCTCCTCCGGAATAACCGTCGAAGTAAATCTAGAAGCATTTCAAAATAATTATCGACCATTCCACTCGGTGTCTTAATATCACGGGAGTTTTAGCATAAAAGAAAATGCAGATAATCGGTACAACCCTCATATAGCTCCTTTTCATGATCTTCTACTAGCTTCATTATCTCCTCTACATCTGCGGAAGGCATATCTTCAAGATTTTCCTCACCTTCGACATCTACGACCTTTTCAAAGATCATTTCGATATCATCTTCAATGTCATCTCGGTATCATCTTCCCCATTGTCATCGATATTATTTTCGATCGGACGTGAAACCATATCATTGAACATTCTCTCTGTGCCGTCTAACCGTAAGCTACCGGACGTACCAACATGCACATTCGGTTCCTCATCTTCAATACAATCTTCTCCGTGATATGACCAATATTTATAGTTCTCATCAAAGCCTGATTTAATTAGATGGAGCCGTATATCATTTCTATTCAGTAGCTTCATATTCCTACACCTACAACAGGGACAATACATAGCACCGCTACTTAGATTTCTCGGATTCATTTCGGCATACCGCATGAATGCGTCACATCCCTCCTTATATCGCGTGTCACGAAATCTTTCAAATCGAGGGATATCTATCCACGATTTGTCAGGAATTACCCTCATCTGTAAATTTTATACAATTATTAACTTCAATTAATCTCACTACTTTCATGTAAATTTATGAATCGTCTGTAATAATATACGCACAACTCACATCCTACCTCTCATACATACATCATTTAATAATTAAAAAAATTTCTCTCTTAAATTAAATTTAAAATGTATATAGGAAATAATTACCACAATCTACCGGCTGTCATAGGAAGGCTTCTATCCCATTAAGAATATAGTAGTGCCTACATCCAACTTCGTATACTTTGTATGTTTTCATTTCTTGTAAATTTCGGCAGCACCTACCCGCTGTTCTCCCTGTACACTGTGCGGATGTTATAATGCGTATTGGCAGTAGACCGAAACACAGAACAACATACGCTTATTGTACACGGAGAACAACGAATACGTGCTACCGAAACTTTTAAGAAATGAAAACATACAAAGTATACAAAGTTGAATGTATGCACTACTATATTCCTAACCCGTCCGAGAAGGACAGATCCAATAATTACGAATTTTAGTATCAATTCTTTCTTCTTATAATATAACGTAAACGATCATTTTTGGGTAGAAAATTTCATCTCCTATCCAAATATGAGTAGTATATCTTATATATTATAAGTCAAAAGAATTGGATGTAATTATTGGACGGGAAATCTAGGGGTAACGTTATCTTTTTTCATTCACCTAAATTGGATATATAACACATTATAATTTATTATAATGTGTTATATATCACTCTATTTTATGGAATTTTTTTATTTCACGTAATTTCGCATCACAAACTCATATCATCACACATAATTATAGTACGCACGGAAGTTAGTGTAAATCAGCTATCATAATTGGTGTTTAATTAGAGTTAATCTTTAACTAAGTATTCAATTAAATTTATGATTAATCGGGTTGTTCGAATAGGGTAATTAACTGAATTTTTTAATTAGTTTTATAAAACTGTTACTTGTTAATTTTAGGTCATAATTTAGGTATTTAAACTAAATCCAAAGAATAAACAAAATAAAATTTGAAAACTTGAATTTTAAGGAAAAAATACCTTAAGGCGATGATGACGATGAATCAAACAGCAACCTCAAAGTCAATGGCTTCGTCGTCGAAGGAAGAGTCACGGGAGAGAAGTGAGGAAGGAGGTAAAGGAATGAAAGGAGGGTGAAAGGATTTGAGGAAGGCTTAAGAAGGAATAAATATGAAAGAGGGGGGAGGGGGGGGAATGGAACAAAGGGGTATGAAAACAGGGCAATGAATAAAGACAAAATAATGGGCAAAGGAAAGAAAAATAAAGTAAGGATTGGTGAGATAGGATAGTTGTAATTTTTATTTTTTTTGGGTGGGGTCCACCAACCTAGACGGAAATTCCGTCTAGGTTGATTTTTTAAAAAATTAAAAAAAATAAAAATATATATTTTTGATCAAACTAGACGGAAAATTTCCGTCTAGTTTGATCCGTCTAGTTAGCTCATTATTCTACTAGTGTTAGCATAAACAAAGAACTGGGAAAAAAAAAACTTAACAACTAAGTTTGCTACACTGTATTATGATGTCAACCACAATTTGCTGCAAATAATCCTCAGTTTTCACTCTCTTGCTTTGGAAAACAAAAGCATTCATCGCACGCCAAGTATAATAGATACAAGCAGTAGCTGCAGCCAATTGAATTTGTTATTAGATATTCTACATCAAATAAAGTGTTTTAAATTAGTCTCTCTGTTACAAACGTGTTGCTTTCTTAACCCTGGGTCAATTTGGCACGTGGATAAATAGAAATTTTAAAACTAGAATACTGAATGAATAGAGTGTGAAAATTTGAAAGAAAAGCCAAATAAAATTTGGAAGAAGAGAAAAAATATGCGTGAGAAATTGGTTGTAGAATTTTAATTGTTTTCCAAAATCAGTTGTCATACTTTTAATAAACTTTTAAATTGTCAAATATTTGTAATGCTCTGTTAGAAGCCTAGTTTATTACAAACCTATTACATGCTCTATTTGGAGCTTAGTTTATTTACAATCCTATAGGTGGAAGACCTGTTAACTGTAAAGGACCTATCCAGCACTCAATAAATCTCGATCTCCTCCACTAAATCAGCTAATTTGAAGAAGTCTTCAATTAATTGCTGATTTGGATTATTTTGAATTAAGTCTTCAATCAATTCCTACTTAATAGATAACCACTTCAAGGGTGTAGCTATATAAATACCCATTGTATTATCTGATCAGAAAATCATCAAAAATACTCTGATCAAAAATTCTTTATGGTATCAGAGCTTATCTAGCCTTACAACATTCGATCATCCATGGCTTCTGATCAAACCTCCTTCACCGCCTACATCATTAATCCTAATTCCCAAGTTCTTATCTCCATCAATGCCGCTGTTCAACTCCCACTAAAACTCACATCCACCAGCTACCCCGTGTGGTGAAAACAATGCCTCACTGCTGTGATGGATCATGGTCTAACTAGTTACCTTGATGGAACCACCCTGTGTCCATCTCAATTGCTCGAAGATAAGACACCCAATCTAACTTTCACGTTTTGGGAGCAGCAAGACCAACTCCTACAAAATATGATCATGGCGTCTAGTTCACCTAAAGCTATGACACAAGTCAGCTCTGTGACCATTACTGCAGAGGCATGGCAAAAAGTAGAATGCCTATATGTTGGAACAACAAGGGCTCGAGTCATGTCTTTAAAGGAAAGATTGACTCTCACTCACCAAGACAACAAACCTATGGGTGAGTATCTCCAAATTATGAAATCCATTTCTGATGATCTCTCTCTAGCTAATAATTTAATTTCTAAGGATGATTTGGTTTTACACATTTTTCGCAGTGTTAATGCTGAATACAAGACTTTAACCACCTCTTCGAGCTAGCTCCACACCGATCTCCTATGATGAACTCTATGATCTTATTACTGAGCAAGAAGATATCGAAAAATGAGAAGAAGCTTCTACCAAAATTAATCTCACCACAGCCAACCTCGCTCAAGAATCAAATAATTTTCATGCCTCCATGTTGCACTTTCAATCAAATGGTTCCAAAACTACCAAATCTGGTGGTCTCACTCACTTAGGCTCGGGTTTTGGTGGTTCTAGGAAGCTTCCGCATGATGATAAGTTTCAAGTCCCCCGTCAAACATGTGATAAGAAGGGTCATTCGGAAAAGGATTGTTGGCATCTAGCAAAATATGTTGAGAGTACCAACCTCAAGCAAATATTACATACACTACTCGGCAAAATGAGAAAACTTGGCTTGTTGACTCTAGCACTTCCCATCACGTCACATCTAACTTTAATAATTTGTCTCTCTACACTGACTATGGGGAACAGATGAGTTGCAGCTAGGTGATGGTTCAGGTTTGACAATTTTCAAAATTGGTTCTACTTCTATACTCTCTTCTACTCAATCTTTGAAACTTGATAGTATTCTCTGTGTACCTTACATTAAACAAAATTTATTATCTGTTTTATAATTCTATAAAACTAATCATGTGTCTGTTGAATTTTTCCCTCATTGTTTGTTGGTGAAGGACTTAGGCACGGGAGCAATTCTACTACGAGGGAAGAGTCAAAATGATGTCTACATGCTGACTCAAATTGCACAGTCTCTGTTGTCCTCTTCTCCACATGCCTTTGTAGGAATAAACACACCGCTTGATGTTTGGCACAAGCAGGTTGGCCATCCCAACTCTCGCACTCTTCATTATATTTATAAATTCTAATAACCTACTGCCTTCTGTTAAAAACTCTACTTCTTTTCATTGTGAATCTTGCTTTTGTAATAAAAGTACAAAGTTACCCTTTTCAAAGAACACATTGACAAGTTCATAGCCTTTGCAGGCTGTGTACTCAGATGTTTGGGGTCTTGCTCCCGTAATTTCAATTGATGGTTTTCGCTACTATTTAATATTTATTGATCTATGTTTGGCTTTATCCTATGAAATGTAAATATGATGTTTCTTTGATATTTTTGAAGTTTAAAGCTTTGGTTGAAAACTACTTTGATACATCTCTAATTTTCATATACACTGATAATGGGGGTGAATATCTAAAGTTTTATTCCTTTCTATCTCAACATGGTGTTTCTCATTTTACTACACCTCCACAAACTTCAGAGCACAATGACACTTCATGAGCGTAAACACAGACATATTGTTGAAACTGGTTTAGCTCTCAGGCATCATGCTCAAATGCCACATTGCTATTGGTCCTATGCTTTTGTTACTGCTGCTTATTTAATTAACATGCTACCAACTCAAGTATTACAACATCAAACTCCATATACATGTTTATTTCAGCACAAACTAAATTACACTAAGTTGCAAGTGTTTGGTTGCTTATGTTACCCATGGCTTCGTCTTTATGCAGTAACAAAACTTCATCCCAAATCTCTTCCTTGTATTTTCTTGGGTTACTCTGCTACTCATAGTGCTTTCAAGTATCTCGATGTCAACACTGGTCGCATCTATCATTCACAATCTATTCAATTTGTAGCGCATATTTTTCCTTTTTCTAAGATCACTACCTCATCTTCTCTTAAAAACTAGTCCCTAAATGTTTAGTTTTGCATACTCCTAGAACTGATATGCCTCCTGCCTTGCGAATCCTTTTTTCATCTTTGGTCCCTAATGTGGTTGTGCAACATACATCATCTTCCTCTCCTTCCTCGGTAGCAACTCATGTGCCTGAACTCGCAGCCAACTCGAGTGATGCTCCTCCAAATTTCATGGCGCCCTCCCCTACACTCCCTATTCCATTCCACAGACCTATCACAGGGTCCTAAAATAATATCTTAAAACCAAAACACCCCTTTTCTTATATTGCTTCCAAACATCCTATTTCCCCATCACTTGAACCCATCGCTACAAATCAAGCTATGAAGGAAACCCATTGGCGAGAAGTGAGGACTAGTGAATTTAATGCACTTTTGCATAATGGCACCTGGGAACTTGTTCCAAATAATGTCACAAAAAATCTTGTTGGATGCAAATGGGTGTTTAGAATCAAAAGACACCCTGATGGCTCAATTGATAAATACAAAGCCAGCCTTGTTGCTAAGGTTTTCATCAGCGACCCGAGATTGATTTTACAGAAGCATTTAGCCCTATCATGAAGCCGACTACCATTTGGGTTGTTCTCTGCATTGCAATCACAAATGGATGACCTCTCAAATAGCGAGATGTAAACAATGCCTTTTTACAAGGCATGTTGGAGGAAGAAGTTTACATGACCCAACCTTTAGGTTTTATTGACAACTATTTTCCTCATCATATTTGCACACTCAAGAAGGCACTCTATGGTCTTAAACAAGCACCGAGGGCATGGTACTGTGAGCTTAGCTCTTTTCTCCTTGATTCTGGATTCACTAATGTGATGTCTGATGCATCTCTCTTTATCTACAACAAGGCCGGTATCCAAATTTATATGCTTATGCATGTTGATGACATAATCATCACAGGCAATAACATGAATTTCTGAGAATCTTTCTTATAAAACTTTTTACTCGATTTTTCCTAAAAGATCTTGAACCACTAAATTATTTTTTAGGTGTCGAGGTAATTAATGGATCCCATGGCTGCTTCTTGACTTAGTTAAAGATACATTCATGATATTTTAACTAAATTCAAGTTTGATGGTGCCAAGGAAGTTGTCACTCCACTCTCTACAACAACTTCTCTCAAGTTGCATGATGACACTCCACCGACTGATGCCACCTTGTATCGTCAATTAGTTGGGGGCACTTCAATACTTATCCCTAACCCATCCAGTATTGCTGTCAACTGACTCTCTCAATATATACACAAATCTAGCACAGTTCATTGGCAGACACTCAAACAGGTGGTTCGTTACTTAAAAGGCACAATATTTCATGGGTTATTCTTGAAGAAAAGTTCTTCTCTATGCCTAACTACATTTAGTGATGCAAATTGGGGTGGTAATCTAGACGACTGGTCATCGACGACTGCATATGCTATTTATCTGGGATCCAACATTATCTCTTGGAAGTCGTGGAAACAGAAAACTTTCGCATGGCCATCCGCAGAAGCTAAGTATAGGGCACTTTCCCATACTTCTGCTAAAATCAACTAGTACAAAATCTGCTGCATGAACTTGACATCTCCTTATCTCATCCTCCGTTGGTGCATTGCGACAACATCGGAGCCATTTATCTTAGTGTCAATCATGTTTTTCACTCAAGAATGAAGCACCTTGCTCTTGATTACCACTTTGTTCGACAGGTCCAAGCCAGTAAACTCGCTGTTTCGTACATCTCCACTCATGTTCAACTTGCTGATGCCATGACCAAGGCTTTATCCATGCAGCATTTTCAGTTCCTTCGAGCCAAGATCAGAGTCTTTGATGGGTCCTCCATCTTCAGGGGGCATGTAAAGGACCTGTCCAAGACTCAAGAAATCTCAACCTCCTCCACCAAATCAGCTAATTTGAATAAGTTTTTAATTAGTTGCTGATTTGAATTATTTTGAATTAAGTCTTCAATCGGTTCCTACTTAATAGATAACCACTTCAAGGGTGTAGCTATATAAATACCCATTGTATTATCTGATTAGAAAATCATTAAAAATACTCTGAATAAAAATTTCTTTATTAACTACTTATTTGCTCCGCATGTTAAAAATCTAGGCAAACCTGACTCAGGCAGTGATATCAAAATTTTAAAATCCGCTTTTGGTCATGAGAATTGAATTTGGGTTTCTCCAAAATCTGTGAGGATTGAGAGTTATAGTTTTATATTCTAACAAGAAATATAAATTTTAACTACAAGAGGATAGGTTTAGAATATTCAACTGTTTTCATGCACAAAAAAAAAACCTTAATTTTTTCCCACATGCATGCCGCTTTCCCACAAGATAAAGACAAATTCAATTTTCGACTGCAAATTGCTAAAACATATAGTACTCTTTTAAAATATAAATCTCATCAAAACATCTTCTGCACGAGCAGGTTGTTTTGAATCACAAAACAAAACAGACGCTCCCTATCAGTTACTTTAAAGAACACATCCTCCTCCAAAATGTTGTTCTCCATGAAAAAAGAAAATCCTCTGAACAAGGAAAAAGAGAGGGAAAATAACTTGCTTCTCGCTGAGCCCGCCAAATACTATTAAGATTTTCTGTCAGCAGTTTGACTCGCCCCGTGTGAAGCCCGCACACTGGAGTAAATGGTAATGGTATGGTGAAATGTGCGTTGCTGGGCCGTACCAGCACTCACCCACAGATCTCCTTCCTACTCACATCCCACCACGCGATCTTTAATGCGACCCGACGTGACTCCATAACCCGTCCCCTCATCCGCGGCGCATCTTAACAGAACAGAACTATCCCACGCACCCGTCAACTTCCTGCCATCTTCTACCTGATAATCAGCATCTAAGTGGATCCGCAGGATTAGCACACCGATAGTCACATGCGCCGTGATGTGCATGGCGAGCGCTGTGAATTTATGGAAGGGTGAGGCTGCTTTCTGCGTAAACTAAGGGGCACCAGCAACCGCCATGTGGTGGGACCCTCTGAACCGTAGTACGACGGATGTGGGTCCCCCGACAATGGGGGGCTACCCACTCGTAGCGTGTGACCTCCACGTCACCAAGTCGGTGAGATACTGCGTACGGACAACCCCTTTCAAATGAGCCGGACCGAGCGGAAGGTACAATGGGACCCACACGTAATACCCGGTTCCTTCAAATTTGGTGCAGGGGTGCTCATCGTTGGGGTGAAATGAAAATCGAGGACAATGGTGTTTCTATTTGTATTCGTTAAAAAATTAGTAGAGAACTTAAATTAAAAAATATAAATGCGTCAAAAATATAATATTGCGTATGTAATAGTACAGATTATAAGGGATAAAACTCTAAATAAATATTTGATAATCAAACGAATGGGATAAACATTTGTTAAAATACTTGTTTTTTATAAATCGAATACTAAAACTATTTGTTTACTATTAAATGAACTATTGTTATACTCTGGAAATTACCAAGACCAATAAGAGCGGCCACATGATAACTAACTGGCCGACTCCCAAAGCATCCGCAAGCACAACTCGGTGATAAGCCAGCCGACTCACCTTGCGATCTAGACCCGAGACCAAAGGTGCTTCTGACCCAGATCCCGCTGAATTTCTGACTCCGAGACGAAAGGTGTTCTCCACTCTGACTAGACACAAGGCGTCTCAAATAGTAGAACTGCCTGACAAGCATCATCAAAAGTCACATTGCACATTCTACACCCGCATTTCGCCGCCCAGTTGCCATCAAGCAATTAATGCGACATTAGTCATTATGACCTTTCGAGCCAGAGCCTTCAAAGCTCCTCTGACATGCCATTACTCCAACGGCGCCATCACTGTGCAAAGGCGATTTGGCCAATCAGCTGCCGGCACGTGTAAAGTAGGATCTGAACCAATGCTGCACACACTCGGCGAAAATTACCTACATGCCCTCGTAAACCCTCTATAAATAATGGTGATTCCCACCAAACCAAGGTATGCAATTTTACACACAAAAAGTCAATAAGACTATACTCTATTCTTCTTTTCAGATTAATTAGAAACAGTCACTGACTTGAGCGTCGGAGGGCATGCCGGAGGAAACAACCTCCGATGCCTCTAACCTCTGTTAGCTGTATAGCGATGTACATTGCGAAAATCCAAGACGGGAGAATCAACCATCAAAGGCGATTAAGGGATCCAAAAAATTAAATTTATAACCCTCCAAAATCATCCACTAACTTTCTCACAAAAACAGTTTAGCGCCCACCGTGGGGCCTCTTCTTCACCTTTTGAAGAATGGTTGGTTTTCACTCATGGAAAAGCAATCAAGTCTAACTATGTCGGATAAATTTGCCACTAAGAATTGATCGATCTCGGCCGTGCTTATTCGCTCAAAGTTCTCGGTCACCTATCGTTCTTTCCGGAGAAAATTGAGTGCCAGCAGATGAAAAATAAGTACAAGGAGATCACACGAGCCTCCTCCCACCAACTCAGTGGGAACCTACGGAGCAACCCGCTAAGCTTCCACGGGAGAGACCCCATAATGCATGGAGTGGGAGCAATCATCTCGACGGAAGTTCTCATGCCTACACAATGGCAGCCAACTCCTTGCCACGGAAGGCTCGTCGACAACAAAAAGGAACGCCGCCCACTAAAATGCAGAACGAAAGGCTAAAAGTTAAGCTTTAAGCGATCCGAAAAAAGTGTAGAGCAATTTGGGGAGTACTCCTAATGCATTGTAAATATAATCACTTTAGAGGTAGGAAATGCTCGGCTCCTTTGGCTAATATATAGCAGGCTTTTGTCGTTCGATCTTCATCAACTCGGCAACAAAGACCAAACGCCCTTGGTGTCTTTTCAAAGTAAAACCTAGGCATGTACTAAGCCCTTGGTATCATTCTCAAGAGTAAAATCAAGGCACAAGGCTTTTGCTATTCGATCTGCCTCGACTCGACAACGAAGACCAAAAGCCCTTGGTGTCTTTTCAGAGTAAAATCAAGGCAAGTACCAAGCCCTTAATATCATTCTCACGAGTAAAACTAAGGCATGAGGCTTTTGCCATTCGATCTTCATCGACTCGGCAATGAAGACCAAAGCCTTTGGTGTCTTTTTAGGGTAAAGCCAAGGCACGTTCAAGCCCTTGGTATCGTTCTCACAAGTAAAATCAAGACATGAGGCTTTTGCCGTTCGATCTTCGTCGCTCGATCTTCATCAACTCAACGACGAAGACCAAAGCCTTTGGTATCTTTTTAGGATAAAACTAAGGCACGTACCAAGCCCTTGGTATCATTCTCATGAGTAAAACCAAGGCGAAGGCTTTTGCCGCTCGATCTTCATTGACTCAAGAACGAAGACCAAAGCCCTTGGTGTCTTCGAGTAAAATCAAGGCAAGTACCAAGCCCTTAATATCATTCTCACGAGTAAAACTAAGGCATGAGGCTTTTGCCATTCGATCTTCATCGACTTCGGCAATGAAGACCAAAGCCTTTGGTGTCTTTTAGGGTAAAGCCAAGGCACGCTCAAGCCCTTGGTATCGTTCTCACAAGTAAAATCAAGACATGAGGCTTTTGCCGCTCGATCTTTGTCGCCGATCTTCATCAACTCAACGACGAAGACCAAAGCCTTTGGTATCTTTTAGGATAAAACTAAGGCACGTACCAAGCCCTTGGTATCATTCTCATGAGTAAAACCAAGGCGAAGGCTTTTGCCGCTCGATCTTCATTGACTCAAGAACGAAGACCAAAGCCCTTGGTGTCTTCGAGTAAAATCAAGGCAAGTACCAAGCCCTTAATATCATTCTCACGAGTAAAACTAAGGCATGAGGCTTTTGCCATTCGATCTTCATCGACTCGGCAATGAAGACCAAAGCCTTTGGTGTCTTTTTAGGGTAAAGCCAAGGCACGTTCAAGCCCTTGGTATCGTTCTCACAAGTAAAATCAAGACATGAGGCTTTTGCCGTTCGATCTTTGTCGCTCGATCTTCATCAACTCAACGACGAAGACCAAAGCCTTTGGTATCTTTTTAGGATAAAACTAAGGCACGTACCAAGCCCTTGGTATCATTCTCATGAGTAAAACCAAGGCAGAAGGCTTTTGCCGTTCGATCTTCATTGACTCAGCAACGAAGACCAAAAGTCCTTGGTGTCTTCAGAGTAAAACCAAGGCACGTACTAAGCCCTTGGTATCGTTCTCATGAGTAAAATCAATGCACAAGGCTTTGCCATTCGATCTTCATCGACTCAGCAACGAAGAGCAAAAGTCCTTGGTGTCTTTTTAGAGTAAAACCAAGATACGTACCAAGCCCTTGGTATCATTCTCACGAGTAAAACCAAGGCACAAGGCTTTTGTCGTTCGATCTGCATCGACTCGGCAACGAAGACCAAAGCCCTTGGTGTCTTTTCAGAGTAAAACTAAGGCATGTACTAAGCTCTTGGTATCATTCTCACGAGTAAAACCAAGACACGGAAAAAATGTACTAAGCCCTTGGTATCATTCTCACGAGTAAAACCAAGACACGAGGCTTTTGCCATTCGATCTTCATCGACTCGGCAACAAAGACCAAAGTCCTTGGTGTCTTTTCAGAGTAAAACTAAGGCTTGTACTAAGCCCTTAATTTCATTCTCACGAGTAAAACCAAGACACGGCAAAAATGTACTAAGCCCTTGGTATCATTCTCACGAGTAAAACCAAGACACGAGGCTTTTGCCATTCGATCTTCATCGACTCAAGAACGAAGACCAAAGCCCTTGGTGTCTTTTGAGTAAAACCAAGGCACGCACCAAGCTCTTGGTATCGTTCTTACAAGTGAAACTAAGGCACGAGGCTTTTGTCGTTCGATCTTCATCAACTCAACGGCGAAGACCAAAGCCTTTGGTATCTTTTAGGATAAAACTAAGGCACGTACCAAGCCCTTGGTATCATTCTCATGAGTAAAACCAAGGCGAAGGCTTTTGCGTTCGATCTTCATCGACTTCGACAGCGAAGACCAAAGTCCTTGGTGTCTTGAGTAAAACCAAGGCACGTACTAAGCCCTTGGTATCGTTCTCATGAGTAAAATCAATGCACAAGGCTTTTGCCATTCGATCTTCATCGACTTCGACAGCGAAGACCAAAGTCCTTGGTGTCTTTCGAGTAAAACCAAGATCGTACCAAGCCCTTGGTATCATTCTCACGAGTAAAACCAAGGCACAAGGTTTTTGTCGTTCGATCTGCATCGACTCGGCAACGAAGACCAAAGCCCTTGGTGTCTTTTCAGAGTAAAACTAAGGCTTGTACTAAGCCCTTAATTTCATTCTCACGAGTAAAACCAAGACACGGCAAAAATGTACTAAGCCCTTGGTATCATTCTCACGAGTAAAACCAAGACACGAGGCT
This sequence comes from Asparagus setaceus, assembly GCA_012295165.1. Classification (NCBI taxonomy): domain Eukaryota; kingdom Viridiplantae; phylum Streptophyta; class Magnoliopsida; order Asparagales; family Asparagaceae; genus Asparagus; species Asparagus setaceus. Next base: position 23,436,791 of record CM022704.1, on the reverse strand, counting down.
TTTGCCGTTCGATCTTCATCGACTCGGCAACGAAGGCCAAAATCCCTTGGTGTCTTTTCAGAGTAAAACCAAGGCACGTACCAAGCTCTTGGTATCGTTCTTACAAGTGAAACTAAGGCACGAGGCTTTTGTCGTTCGATCTTCATCACTCAACAATGAATATAAAAGCCCTTGGTGTCTTTTTAGAGTAAAACCAAGGCACATATCAAACCCTTGGTATCGTTCTTACGAGTCAAACCAAGGCACGAGGCTTTTGCCATTCGATCTTTATCGACTCGGTAATAAAGACCAAACCCTTGGTATCTTTTCAGAGTAAAACCAAGGCACGTACCAAGCCTTTGGTATCGTTCTCATGAGTAAAACCAAGGCATGAATCTTTTGCCGCTCGATCTTCATCGACTCCGCAACAAAGACCAAAGTCCTTGGTATTGGTTTTCAAAATTGGACCCGAGGCACAAAGGATGTGGCAGCTATGCCCTAACCAATAGCCTCCAACAAACCTTAGGTGCAAGAATACCAAGGGACCAGTCAGTCTTCACCGATGAACCATGAAAACTCACGACTCGGTCCTCATCAACTATTTCAAAAAAGTCCCAAAAATCAAAAGCACACATGAGAAATTACTCATAAACTAAGTGTGAAAAAGCAAATCATTGAAACAAAGTCTTTTCATTTATAAAAAATAATATATTACAGGACTTTCTTAGAAAAGACTCGATACAAAATTTACACCCTCCTCAAGGAGCTGTGTCTTTAGCATGAGCCGGAGACGAGTTCGAGCCGGGCGCATTCGATGAAGGGGAGTCAGGCTTCTCAGATGAAGAAGACAGGTCGGCGTCATCATCAAGGACCTTGTCAGCGTCTTCACCGGTAGCCTCTTCCTCACCCCCTTCATCGGCGACTTCTTCATCTTCCTGCACTATCCCTAGCCTATCTTGTACCTCAAGCGTCTTAGGACATCGAGGCAATTGGCCACTCGAGAGGGATACTTAAAGCGATCCTCCTTCACTAGAAGCTCGGAAGGAAGCTAACCCTTCAGAAAGTCAAACCCAGGCTTACAGGTGAGTGCCACCTTGACCTTGCCTAGGTAACTACCGTGATATTTCTCAATTATGGCAGTCTTAAAGGATTTTCATTCAAGATGGGCTATTCGGGTCTCAAGCTCTTGAACTTGGGCATGGAGAGAGTTACGCTGCAGCTGGGCCTTAATAGTCACACGGGAAACTTCCTAGCAAAGGGTCCCCTAAAGAGCCACCTCCTCATTCAATTTGGCCTGTATCTCCTCCGCCTCGGTCCGGAGCAACACGAGCCCTTTCAAAGGTGTCTTCCTTCTCCTTCTTCTCAACCCAGACTTTTGATCGAGATATACCATCCTATCCTTATTAAGACTCATGTCATGATGAGCATGGTCGAGATCCTCCTTGAGGCTCCTCACCTCCTCCTGGGCCTGTTTCAGCTGAGCCTCACGACATCTAGCACCAGCTATGGCCGTCTTCAGCTCCTCATCTTTAAGGGCCAGCTCTCACTCCTTTATAACTTGGTCCCACTTGAGCTCATCAAGCTCGCTACCTTTAGTAGCAGCTGCCAGTTCGGTTGCCTTACGAGCTTCCCTCTAAGACACCAACTTGAAGAAGAGCTCCCGATAAATTTCAAGTCATCAAAATGACTCAAACTCCAAGAGAGTCCATCGGGTGAAATAACTCTAAAGAGCGTAATAAAGACCAGCATCGAGAATCTCACTTAACAGAGCCTCATCGGCTGGGAGAAAGGTACTGCTCCACTGCCTTGTCCTGATTAACTTGGGACTCCGGACTGACCCCCTAGCATCCATTCGGCACTCTGGAATGAAAGGATGCTCTTCCAACTCCCCCTCATAGTGAGGAAGAGATTTGGGACCTATCAAAATAGCATGCATCCCCTCCCAAGTGCAGGTGTGGAGGTCACTGATACAATAGGGAAAGGGTCACTCGTACTGACCCTCATGCATAGCGATCGAAAGACCCTTGGACCCTGGAGTGATCCACTCATAAGCCTCAGCAATCAAATCCTCAATAGCAGGGGCCTTGCCGGTCTTCTAAATGATCAAGCTCCTCTACTAGATAGATCGGCGCCTCCTCCCATCCGGTGGGCACCTCCTCGGTTGTGACCGTGAATGGAGCCTCAGTTCTTGTCGGCTCCATAATAGAAATTTCTTTTTCCTAGCTTCCTCCTTAGAAATCGGGTGAGGAGAATCAACCTCCACCTCGATAAACTCAAGCAGAGCATGAGAAGATCCTGGGGCCTCAACCCCACTAGTTGACCCTGGCGCAGCTTTGATCTGCCCAGGTATAGCCGCAGTGCCTCGTCTCCAAGAGCAAAGAGCTCTCATGCGCTGCTCTCAGCCCGGCGATGCCCTTTGGAGGTTATCTTCTTCTTCCTCCTCTTGGACCCCTCGATTTGAGCAGCAGATTTTCTCAATCTGAGTTTAGTAGCTATATCATGGTAGACTACTGTTGCAAGACTCAGAGGTCCTCTGCCTCCAGGTCACTGCGGATTCACTTTCGAGGCATAGGAGGAGAGCTAGGATGAGAGCCCTCCGTCGGTTGCTTATCAACAAACAACACCGCTGCACGAGCAAGGTCCGACTCAGAAGTGGGAACAGAGGATATGCAGGCAACACAAAGAACAGCGTTGTCGAACAGGTTCTCTCAGTGCCAAGACCCCTTGTAGGCTCGGATCCTCTCTAAGCCCTGCAACTCCTCAGTCGAAAGCATCTCCAACCGCAGGCATTCCTTCTTAATCTCCAGCCATGTGGGACAAGCAAAGAGGGGATCAACACCCATGATGAAGAAAAATTTCTCCCATCATCCTTTGTTAGTCTCGAGGGCAATAGACACAAGGCGGTAGTCACCCACTGTCTGCAGATAAAAGTGGTCCTCCATCTTGCCAACCTTGACGCATACCAAATGACTCAACATGCCCAATGTCGGTCTGACATCTACTCGGTGGCAGATGACAAGAAATCCCACTAGAAAAGCAATAGAGTTCGGTGCCAATTGCACCGGTGCTACCCCCAAAGCCCTGAAGACTCTCTGAAGGAACGGATGTAGCAGCGAGTGAATGCCATAGTCGAGATGGTGCTGGTACAGTGGTGCCAAACCTCCGCAATGATGATAGACTGACTGATCTCTCGACGGAGCTGATAGTGTGTAAGCGCGAGCGATGTCATAATCTCGGGCATATTGCTCCAAACAATCCGTAAGCATCTTCAAGCAGTACGGGTGCAACAAGTCGATTCTGGCCTTGTTGCGAGTCATAGCAGGGTGAGCATTGGAAGCCATCAGAACATGAGAAGAGGCGATCGGAGTACGACGAAATTCTAAAGAAGAAGGTGCGCTCGTGACGGCAAAATGAAAGCTCTAGGGTTTTTGGGAAAGTAAGGAGAAGAAGAAAAAGAATATTATATATAGGCAAAAGGGAACGACACGTGGTAAAACTGATGGTTGGCACGAATTACGGGAAAACATATGACGGTTTCAAAACAAAAGCGGCATCCCGTCAAACGAGGTGCCACTCCATTAAAACTGCTGCACGATCTCAGTTGAAATCAGAAATGTCAATCACAGATGTCTTCTAGCAAGGATGGACCAGGTTCCAGCATGGGGCGCTTCATTTTCTCGAACTTGGCTTCCTAAGTCCGGGAGAAAAGGGGCCAATGTTATACCTGGAAATTACCAAGACCAATAAGCGGCCATATGATAACTAACCAGCTGACTCCTAAAGCATCCACAAGCACAACCCAGGTGATAAGCCAGCCGACTCGCCTTGCGATCTAGATCCGAGATGAAAGGCGCTTCCAACCAGGATCTCACTAGATGTCCGACTCCAAGACGAAAGGCGTTCTCCACTCTAACAGACACAAGGCATCTCGAACAGTTGAATGGCCTGACAAGCATCATCAAAAGTCACGTTGCACATGCGCCCACACTTTGCCGCCCAGTCACCATCAAGCAATTAATGCAAGTCATTGTGACCTTTCAAGTCAGAGCCTTCAAAGCTCCTCAGACATGCCATTACTCCAATAGTCCCATCACTATGCAAAGACAACTCGGCCAATCAGCTGTTGGCATGTGTAAAGTAGGGTCTAAATCAATACTATACATACTCGACGGAAATTACCAACGTGCCCTCGTGAAACCTCTATAAATAATTGTGATTCCCACCAAATCAAGAAACACAATTTTACACACAAAAAGTCAATAAGACTATACTCTGTTCTTCTTTTTAGATTAACTAAAAATAGTCACTGACTTAAGCGTCGGAGGGCGCGATAGAGGAAACAACCTCTGGTGCCTCGAACCTCTATTATCTGTGTAGCGATGTACAGTGCGAAGATCCAAGATGGGAGAATCCACCATCAAAGGCGATTAAGGGACCCAAAAAAATTAAGTTTAACCCTCCAAAATCATGCACTAATTTTCTCACATAAACAACTACCATATCGAATATGACTACATAGTTAGACGAACAATTAACGAACAATTTGTTAATTATTTGGTTTGTGTCCACCCCTAGCTCATTCTCCGTAAATCTTGACAATTTCATGATGCAAAACGGGTACTAAAGAAGCTAAATATCTGGAAGCCCTCCTCAACTTTGCATGACTATCATTCCGCATAACTTTTTAAAACTAAGCATTATTGCATGTGCAAATGCACGTGCACCCAACATTAAAACTTAATTATTTTAATTTTTATATAAAAAAGTTCACTTTAGTATTAAAGTATCATATATATTTAAATAACTTTTATGGTGTTTTTCATTTAATATGCGATATTTATCTTGCCTTATTTGAAATTGGCTATGTCATGTATTTCAATTTGAATAATGACATCATTTTTCCAAGATATGTCATTAAGTGGAGTCTTTTTTCATATTTAATCTTCAGATTATTTTATCTAATTATTTGAAAGCTAATTTTTAGACATATACTTTCATAATATTTATATTGAAGTGCAATGAAATTCTAATTGTTATTTTTGTTGTATTTATTTACATGGAAAAGAACTTCATCATTTCATATCTTCATATATTATAATTCTTATATTCTACAATGTAATATATATTTAATTAATAAGCTCTATTATATGTTTTAGAAAGTTCTAGAAATAAAAAGAAAGAGAAAAGAAATAAATTTTGTGAAATGATCAAATTGGCCTGCCTCATGTCTTTAGTTAGATGAATGCTAGTTTTTTCATGTCCTTCAAACTTTTCCTATCCTTACTATGTTTTTAATATAGTAGTATAGATATGAGAAAACCTCCCTTAATTTTTGGGTTATTAGAAAACCCCTTTAAGTTTAAGATATTTTAGAAAATTCCTCCAAAAGCAAGAACCCTAATTTCTTTTCCTAAATAATTTTATCCTTTCACCTGAAAACTTTGATTAATATTCTATTTATTTTTTTTTTTTTTTTGGGTGGGAGGTTGGGGGCGGGGGGAGGTTTCTAATATTTGGCCCAAAATGGTTAGTATTTACTTATTTGAAAAGTTTTCCACATTTTGCATTCATAAAATGGTTAGTATTTACTTATCCAAAAAGTTTTCCACGTTTTGCATTGAGATTCTTCTTACTGCACTTTGATATCCAAATTTTTTTGGGGGGAAGCACATATGGTACTTTTGTAAATGGGTTTGGAGAGAATTAAAGAGCATGATTTGTTGTTCACATGTGTGGATAAATTTTATAGGGAAATGATTTTTTCAGTAAAATTATTGTTCACACTTTTATGAAGGTTTTTAATAAAATTATAAAGTTATAAGGGGATTTTCTTTTCTTTTTCTTTTTTTTCTTTTTCTTTTTCTTTTTTTTGAAGAAAAGGATGGAGTTTCATAGTTTCATGATGAAACTCCACCAATGCTATCATTCAATAAAGCACATGGTTGTGATACATACAAGCCTACACCCCAACACCAAAAGGTGTAAACTGCTCCACAGTCTTCGGTTTAAAAGTAGATTTTCTAGTAGTCATTAAGCTTAAGGGTGGTTTTTTTTAATATTTTTTTATAAGTTATGGACGGTTATTTGATAATCGTCCAAAGTTAAGAAGGTTTTTCTAATATTTAGCCAGAAAAGAACTCTCTCTCTCTCTCTTTAGTATAGATTCACACAGAGACAACCTTCTTCGTCTTTTGTGAATCTAACATCATAATCATACTCCCTTTAAAAGTACGAGTTTGAGAAAATCTTTTCATGATCAATATTACCCTTGACTATTTTGAATATTTTATTTAAATTTTAATCTATCCTAATCATAATTATATCCTATCATAATCCCGTGTGAACTACCTACACTCAATAATTTAAAAATAAGATTAACAAAATACATGAAACAGACTCCACGATATTAGTTTGTTAAGATAAAGAATTAATATGCTATAATATATGAAGTATTATAAAACCCAAAAATTTAAATTTTGCACAAAATACCCTTAAAATTAAAATTACAAAACATCCCGACGTTTCAAACTTAAAACAACAAACATGAAATCTAAAATTAACAAAGATCCTTTAAAGAATTTAAAATTTGCAATTAACACCCTCAATATTTCAAAACTATAGAAACACCCTCAAAAGTTTAAATAATAAAAAGCACCCTAAAATTCTAAAATTTTCGAACAACAAAGATGAATTCAAGGGATTACCATCAGGCACTGAAAATTTAAAATTTGCAAAAATAGCCTCAAAGTTATAAAATTGCAAAAACTCCTTGAAAAGTTAAAAATCACAAAAACCCTAAAATTTAAAAACTTATAACCAAGACATAATCAAATCTGAAAATTATCAATAGATCACTAAAAATTTTAAATTTTATAACAAACAATCTAAAGTTTCAATAATTATAAAAATACCCTCAAAAGTTTCAGAGTTACAAGAAATATCGTGACATTTAAAAACTTACCACCAACACATGAAACATGAAAATTACAAGCATTCAAAATTTACCACCAACACGTGAAACATGAAGATTACAAGCACCCAACTTAAAATTAAAATTTTCAAAAATACTCTCAAAGGTTTAAAATTTGCAAAACGCACCATAAAAATTTAAAATCACAAAAAAGACTAAATTTTCAAAACTTAGCAAAGAAAAGAGTAGTTGTTTGATATTCTTTCATTAAGATATATAAACTTAACTTCTAATTTAAGGTTTTACTATCCTTTGCAAAGATCTAAAAATAGTCTAATTTTATCGAAAAAGATAAAGGTAGAGAAAGATTGATGACCTCTCAATAAAAAATAAAACGAAGGAGTGAAAGACACCGGTTTTGAAAATTTTATAGAATAGTTTATTTTTTAGTAAATTAGGAATCTTTAGAAAGGATTTTCGTGAACTTTTTAGTACTTTTATATGCTTATGTGGATGCTTTCATCATACAAAAGTGTACTAGAGTTAGCATTAATCTTTAGTTTATAATTTTTTTAAAGTCTATCAAGGATTAGGAACCAACTTCATATTCGCTTTTGTGTTGTTTTAGCCCACTTTTAACCAATCATATTGTCTTACTAGCTTTAATTATTCATCTTTCTTTTAGAATGCTATTTTTAAAGTGTTTTTCAATTTTGCAACACTAAACTTTCTCGGATCAAGCTTGGTTTCATGTCGGTCTCAATAACATGATAATCCAAATTGGCTTCGGATTACTTTTGTTTCTGTCAATTCAATTATCAACATGAAAATTTAAATTGGGTGTAGCTCATTTCAATGAATATTAAAGAAATAAATAATCACAATACTAAAGTTTAGAGATATAAGTGAGCAAAACTATCAAAGTGGAACTGAAGAATAAATTTACTAAGGAAATAAACTAAATATACTTAATCATGTTGATCAAAAAAATATTTAAATCATGGTATTTAACCACATGCATTGCACGTGCATAAAACCTAGTCCTTATAAAAATATGAGTTTGAGAAAAACTTTTCATGATCAATACTTTCCTTAATCATTTTGGATATTACATATTAATCATATCCTAATTAATAATATATATTCAAATATTTTGGAAAGATTGGTGTTGTCATAATCTGGAAATGTAAAGAGGTATTGTTGTAGGCTGGTCTATTTAACCAAAATTTGATATGAACAGAGATCAAATAGTCGTTAAGGAAAAATATTTTGATCATAATTAAAAATGAATTAACATATGAGAGAGGCGTGATATAGTTGGTATATTTTATAGGATTTTATAAGATAAGTTTCATCTTATTTAAATATCAATTAGAGTTATTATGAAATTCAGTTGTCATGTCATATATAATTTAGCTAGAAACTGATTACTTTTCTAAAAGTAAATATATCTCTTTCCCTATCCAATGTTATTTTAAGTTTAAGACCAATATAGTTTCATGAATTGCCTTTATATGGAAAATTTTTAGGATATAATATCAGAAACCCCCTCTGAGTACAATCATAATCAAATCCCCTTTAACTTTGAGATTTTATCACAAAATCCCATTTAGCTTTGAGATTTTATCATAAAATCCCCAAAATTTATATCTTTTAGCAGAGTTTCCTAATCAAACCTCAAAGTTAAAGAGGTTTTCGATAACCCTAAGGGGATTTTCGATATTTTTAAAGTTATTATTTTGGGGAGGGTTATTATCCGATTATCGTCCAAAGTTAAGGGGTTTATATTTGATATCTAGCCTGTAAAATATTACACATTGTTCACATAGTTATTTGTACTAAAGATGATATATACCATTTGCCTAATTTACTATATCAAATAAGAAAGATGCAGTAAGCAAACAACTCAGTGGAAAAGGGTAATTTGAAAAGTGAAAACTTGGATACTTAAGCTTTTGAAATGTTTAATAGGTATGTTAATTAAAAGAACTATGTGAGTAACATTACTCAAATACGAATCTTAATTTATAACTAAATTCTAATTTAATGCATTTCTTTTAAATATTTTATCATTCTAATACTACACTTTGTAGAAACATGCAAAAGAGGTATAAATTAGTTTTAGCCACACATTTTAGCTTTTCTGATATTATGATTATGACATGTTCAATATGTATCATTTCAAAATATTTAGGTTCTTCACCAATTGTGAGCCTTTGAGATGTTCAATAGGTATATTAATTAAAATAATTATATGAGTAAACTTACTCAAATAGGTATTATTTAAGTTTTTCTAATATTTTAGTAATGAGATATTCAATATGTATCATTTCAAAAGATCTAGTGTCTTTACCAATTTCAATTATTTCAGACTTGAATTAGAAAAACTACATCCCATCGAGAATATCGGTAGCCACCAGTACTAAGAAACAAAGATGAGTCCCGATAGAAGGTGTAAACGAGGCAGTTGAGCTAAAAAAGTTCTAAACCGCAAGAGTAATCGAATGGGATGGAGAATGGCACTTAAATAAAGATGAATCGATACTAATTAAAAAATTAAAGATATGAGCATATCTCCAATTACATAAAATAGTCAAAGTTAACTATAAAGCAAGTTGCCTCAAAAACAACAAGTCACTCACTGTGAAAAGGATACATACCGCCAATAAAATATATCAATTAATCATTTCATAGCTTGCTAACTTTGACAATCTAGAATATAAACAGATAGAATATAAATATATTATATTGGAAAATTTTCATAATTAAGATTCATGGCTCTTGGTATATGATATTTTCTTAGAGTCTATTAACCTCATAGGGCATCACATTTAAGGGGAAACTATTAGATTATTAAATGTGTAGGGTATAAAAATTGGGATACTTTTCTGTGAATTTGCGTAACTTTTAAGATGACAACATAGGATAGGACTACGATGAAGATCAATTATATGTGCAAATTATTTTTCCCATAAAAGGATTTTGACCTTCATGTACTACTTATTGTAAACTATACTTAATGTGAATCGACCATGTAAATTTGACTTTGATCATGATAGTTTTATGCTTTTGATTAACTAAATAGGTATATAGACAATAAATTATTTTACCTTCTCACATGGAAATAAAAAATAAATTTAGAACTGAGTTATAGTAAGGAAATAAATGAAAATAATTATCATGATACTTAACCACGGGCAATGTACGTTCATCTAAACTAGTAGATTTAAAATAGGCTAAACTGCACTAAACACTAAAATCTTGTGTTTCACTAATTTAGCAGTTATATACCTTCAGTTATTTTTGAACATTTATACACCACGAGTTGTTTAAAATTAACAATTAAGTACCCTCTGTTATGTAAACATGAAAATTTTCATCGGAAAGTTTTCCTATAACATTCATATGTTAATTTTATAACTTTCTAACTATTAATTTTTAAAATTATTATTAAATCTATCCAAATTTTATTTTTAAATAGAATTAGAATATGCTTATGTGGGTAGGATTAACAGTAAATTTAATAAATATTAATGACTAAAAGCTCTAAAATTAATATGTGCATGTTATATGAGAACTTTCGTGTGAAAATTTTTAAGTGCATAATAGAGGGTACTAAAGTGCTAAATTTAAACAACTCGAGGTATATAAACTTTCCGAAAAACAACTGAGTTTATAAGTGCTAAATGAGGGAAAAGTAAGGTATTTTAGTGCAATTTAGCCTTTAAAATACTATACTTGACAAAAGAACTTTATCATCACGTAGCCAATTTAGCCTTTAAAATACTATACTTGAAAAATAACTTTATCATCACGTAGCCTTGGCAGGTGGATTTATTCTTAAATTAGTGTGCAGCCTATTTAATCTTAGCCCAAATTATCAAAGCGATAGCCAATAGTTGGGAATTAGGGGGTGTTTGGTTCAATTTCTTGAAATTATAGGAAATGTTTTCCACATAAATATAGATTTTTTTGTATTTCTTAAAAATTTTGTAAGAAAAGTTTTGAGAAGTAAAAAAGTATAAATTTTCTTATTTTTGATATTTTGTTTGTTTGGTTTAAAACAAGAAAATATACTCATTACTTTATAGAAATATCAAAAAGTACAAGAAAATGTGCCCATTACTTTATTTGGTTGGTTCAAAAAGTACAAACTATTAGTTTTATATTAATTGTGACAGATTTATGGGTGTTTTCCGCCCATTTTGAGTAGAAATCTATGTCTTGAAAAAAGTACAGATTTTTGTACTTTACAGAAAATATTTTGTAAAGTTATTCTGAACCAAACACAGTTTTAAGAAATAGTGGGAAAACTTTTATTTACGAAACTGCCATTTTCAGGTTTTTTGAGAAAAATTTTCTATAAATTGGGTCAACCAAACACCTCCTTAGCTTATAGAGTATAGAACTCACATCACATGAATGCTAATCTAACCGTCAACAAAATCTCTCTTTTCCTGAATAAATAAATCCCGTCATAACGCTGAAGTTCTAGCTCCTACAGATTTATTGGGCTAATTTCACAAAATTACCCTGAACATTGGAGTTTTTGCATGTGACCCCCTTGAACTTTGTCGACAAACTTTGGAGTGTCTCACAAAACTTCTCTAATTTTAAAATTTTCTCACTGGACCCTCTATATATAATTTGCAAATAAGTAAAGTTTCCTTAAAAGAAAAAAAAACTCAAACTTTTGGGAGAGGGTATGCCATCAACAAGTGACAAATAATAAAATTTGTGAGTTTTTTCCAATGAATATTTTAACCATTTGCAAATTATAGGTAGGGGAGTCTAGTAAGTAAAGACTAAAGTTTGAGGGGGTTTTATGAGACCACCCAATGTTCAAGGAGGTTATGTGCAACAAACAAAGTTTGTGGGATTATGTGAAAACCCCTCAAAGTTTAGGGGAGTTGTTTGCAATTAACCCCGTCTTTTTTTAAGGCTGAAACTCCTTACACGGTCCCCGCTGAAGGAGTGATGAGGGCAATTTCGTCCAGCAAGTTTTTGCACGCTCTTCTTGCTTTTCTTGGGAGGGCTTCTCAGATCCTCGGCAACCTTTTTGACGGAATTACGGCGATAAATGCGGTGGTCCCATATGTGGGCCCCACTGCTCGAGTAGGTACGTAGGGCAGAACGAGGCCAGGGTTCACGGACAACCGTGCTCGAATGGATCGCGAGACTGAACGAGATATCTCCAAGTTCTCGCGCTATTTTGCTTTTGTGTCTAATTTGTTGTCCCCATAATCCATTAGCTGCTTGATCTTGCATTGGAAATTCATTGTCAATAAATTTGAACCAAAATTGCTATGATACCATGTTTACACATCTTATCTTGCTTTGATAACAACAATGTACAATAGGTGTTGTTGAGAGGTTTTGTTACCAACCTCTCAGAACTAGATCAAAACAAAATCACTTTTATCTCAAATATGAGTCAAGATCAATCCCAGTCTAGTTTTGAGGAGTTTGCGAAGAACTCTTGATTTGACAACTTTACTATCTGGATCGATGTAATCCAATTTTTGTCTTGACCTGATTTTGGCTAATAATCAAAACAGAATCAAACCAAAGGAAAGCTAGTATGAAATAAGTTAGATTGTGCTTGATATGAAAAATGTTGCGAGGAAGGGGAAAAAATAGAAGAAAGCCATATAAATTGAATCTAACTAAAACTTGAATCAAATAAAAATAGAAAAATATGACTTCTTAATTGAATATAGCTAAACTAAGTTTAACTTAAAAGTAATTCTACGAAAACAATTTTATACTTGTCGATCGTGACCAAGTATAACTAAACTAGCACTAATCCAGTTTAGTTACAAATTGCCAAATCTAGCTAACTTTGAATAATAGACACGAGCACTCTAATAAGTGGCAAGAGAAAATAGGAAAAGAAGAAGAAAAACATCTGCCAAAAAAAAAAAAAGTTTTGCCAAGGTTGAAAATTCCAACCAACATTTAAACGCACGTACATAGTCAACAGTCAGCCCGAACCAAGTTGGCCAACTCCATGCTCAATCCAAACGGGAAAAGAAATGCGGGTAAAATCCAAAACAATCCTGTCCGCTGTTTCATCACCAAACAGCAGATCCACACTCCCACTCTTAAAAATCCATGTACCTGCCAAGTACTCCTCTGTACCCCCAAAAAAAATCCTTTTCCGCCCTTATAAATCCCACACCCACCTCTCCGCACCGAAACCCTCTCTCTCTCTAGAAATCCTCACTTTCTCTCTCTACAATCCTAAACCCAAATCCTATGAAGCGCCTAATCCGACGCCTCTCCCGAGTCGGCGACTCCTCCCAGTACCAACCGCTACGTGCCGGTAAACCCGGCCGACGATCTCGGGTGCCCGAAGGACACGTGCCGGTATACGTGGGGGAGGAGATGGAGCGGTTTGCTGTTCGGGCGGAGCTACTGAGCAGGCCCGGGTTCGTGGATATGCTGACCCGATCCGCTCAGGAGTACGGGTACGAGCAGAGCGGGGTTCTGAGGATCCCCTGCCCGGTTTCGGTTTTCGAGAAGTTGCTGGATTGTGAGGGGGAGATTCAGGTCGGGTCGGATTCTTAACGGGTCGATGTATTTTTTTTTTTCGCGGAAACTTGTTTAGCTGACTTGTTAGCGTGTTGGAATGACGAAAATGCCCATCGAGGCATGGGCTTTTTGCCTTCTTTTTGTGGAATGCTTCGGTATATATAGTGAATTTTGGAGTTCATGAGCTATAATAGAAATTCCTTTTTTCTTTTTTCTTTTTTCTTTTTGGGTTTTTCTGGCTCTGTAGTTTAAAATATAATCTCATTTACAAATTTTGCCCCTGAATTGACATACTTGTTAATTAATCTATATATTATCTCAAATTAATAGGGTAAAATGACAAATATGCATATACTTGGGCATAAACTTAGAAATTTGGTAGATTTGGGGTGTATAGGAAAAGAATCCTAATTTTTAGCTAGGAAGAGAGCGGTATTTTTTCCCCTTCACTTTACTCTTTTCTCCATATGAAATTAAATAGTGCTAACTGAGAAGGGTAGTTTAACTGAATGTGAAAGGACGTAGATGTAAATTAGCAAATATTCATACTTGAAAAGATTATTCTAAAAATAAGATAGATGCAGGGGTTATATAAGTAAAAGATCTTTTTTTCCTAAGTTTTTTATATTAATACCTTAAATCTTTCAAATTTTGAAATTAGTCTTTGCCAAATTTGTAAGTTAGTTTAAATTAGTCACTCAATTCAATGGAACTGTTATTACGTGTCCAAATTCTCATAGGTTGTTCAAAATTAATCCCTCCGACTTGTTACTTCTATTTTAGATTGGAGGGACTAATTCATTAAAATTTATTAGCGTTGGTGGGCCTAATAGAGATTTTAATAACTCGAGGTATTAAGTTTAAATAATTTATCAATTACAGGATCTAATAGCAATTTCAATGATATGAGAGACTACTTTAAATGTATTAGAGATTTAAGGAGCTAAATATCCAAAAAAAAAACCCCTTTTTAAGAATATTTTTAGGGGCTCTTTTGTCATTTGGATACTGTTGTGGTGTCACGTGCAGTCTAAAGTTAGTTTCAAGAGTACACAGTGCTCGAGGTGTGATAAAAGAAGGATGGGTTGCAAAGTAGTTGATGGGCCGTTACCCGATATAATGCGCTTTTGTAGTTTCCCATTTTTTATACTTTGATTGTTCAATGTAAAATGAAACTTACACATCCAAATATCAATTTTAAGCTTACAGCTTGAATTGATTATTCAAGCTGATTCAGTATTTTATTTCTGTATTTTAATTCTTTGCAATGATATTTATTGTTTGCCTAGATTTTGTTAACCGTTTTGACCAATCTACACTCTTCCTTTCTTGTAAAGGATTCTCTACAAGAAATTTTTTTTCTGTGAAAAGGACTGTACAAAATCGAGTATGCATCTTGTCAAAACGTCAGCCTGCCTGAAGACGGTTCTAACCCTTTATTAGGAAAAATAGGAGACAATTTGAGAATTTTGACCCTCGTTATAAAGCTCAGAACTATCTTTGATCTATCACATCTATATCCATACTACTATACAATGAACATAGTGGAAATAATGAAAGTTGGATGAGTGGTAGACATTTTCCTCATTCATATTGTAATTTGGAGGGTAAAATGGTGAGTTTACAAGGGAGATTTTTTCTCCATTTTCTTTCTTTTCATTTCTTATTTCTAGAAAATTCTAAATTATGACTTGAGAATAGGAACTCACATAATTAAAATTGTTATTTTCTAAGAGAAATATTTATTTTCTTTCTTGCCTTTTATCCTTTCTATTCTAGAACAATCTAAATCATCAAATGACAATACACACATAATTAAATTGTAATATATATCCTCATTTTTGTTTTTATTTTAATCACTTACTCTAATTATATTGTCCTCAATTTGAAAACTACTCAATAAAATTGTGTTGAATGATGGATTTAATTGCTAATTAGCAATTTAAGATACATTTTCTATGTAGAACTCCATAATAAAATTGCATAAATTAAATCATCATTAAACTATTATATGAAAATATAAGATTATTTTGCACGTGCATCGCGACGTGCCAATGTGCTAGTGCAAATTAATGGTTCTAATAGAATTTGTAGGGTACAAAGTCTAGTCACAACTCTTTTTCATCCAATTTTTCTATTTTCATTTATATATTTGGATAGCTTACTCACCGGATTTCGAATATTCTGAGAAAATGCATAAGCTATCTTGTTATTTTAACAAGTGGACATAATGTCTTGAATAAAATCAACAAAGTGTAGTTTATGCTGAAGTTTAATATTTAGTTGGTATAATTTTGATTATATTCCATTAATACGAATTCATATATAAGGACCATCCTTAATTAAATTTCTGGTAGAAAGAAAAGATCACAATTGAATTTTTATCCGATTAGAAGTTTACTTGAGTTTTAGATGCGTTAAAGTTAAAAGGAGTTGATACTATTAAAAAAAATGGCGAGCATAAAAGGAGGAACATATGATACTCGAGATATAGTGGAAATGTTATGCCAAATTTTCAGGATAAACTAATATTAATCATACAAAAGCACGAAAAATATTAACAGCATAAATCACACACCGATATACACGGTTTAGCTTGTAACCTACAGCCACGGGCGAAGGAGGAGAATAACTTTACTAAATTGTGAGGAATACAATGTGAAGATTTCTCAATTACTCAATCCCAAATCACACCCCAAAAACTATTTCTCAATCACTCAATCCCAAATCACACTCCAAAAGTCTAATATAATCTCTCTTAAATAATAGGAACAAAAAGAGAGCAATGGCTTCACAAGAGAGCAACTCTCTGTTCTCTATTTCTCTTTTGGTGCTACAAATTGATGATAATATTCTTTGATGACCCCTGTGCATAAATATAGATCCAAAGACCGATTCCTTGCTGCTCAAGGTATTAGAATTCCAAATTGAATACAACTCCAATGTGATTGGATGAGAGCAAGTTTAATTTTCAATTATACAACCTGCTTATCTCGAAGCCTTATAGAAGCCCACATCCAATTACTAATAGTCAGAGATGTAGGTTACAACCTACTTTTCTAGACAGGTTCCTTAGCCAGCAAGAAGTGAATGAAGCTAAAGGATATAGTCAAGAGAGAGGTATGTCCGAGCTTATTTCATCTAGCTAAGATAGCAATGAAGCTGTATGAAATCCCCGATTGTACTTTCTATCTTTCTTTGTGGGTAATACTTTCTATCTTGGATTGGTTCGATGCTAGGCCTGTCAACATCTTTTGTAAACTCTTCTTTTGTTTCTCCTATCTGGTTTGCTACTGTTATCTAATGGTGCTTTTGCCCTGAGTTAGCTGGAGGTTAAGAGTGACCACATAGGTCCGCCTCTTTCCTCGGCTGAATCCATGGAAATCACACTTAGATACCACTCAGTACAAACGTTACATAAATGTTTATAATATAATTTTGACAGGGAATCTTGCCCTATTCTTATTACCAAAAAAAAAAAACTAATAGGACTTTTCATGCACCAACTGATCACCAACTCAAAGGGCATGCTCTCGGTCAAAATACCAAGCTAAAAGTGAACACCGAATTCCGACGATATTTGAGTCGCACAATAGCAAGAAATTAATTAAATCATGAGAATTTAGATGCGTTAATGTTATCAAGAGAATACTCTGAGCTGCTACTAAGCTTGCATTCTTTATAAAATACATAATCAAATCATGAGAATTAAGAACAAGATAAACATTCAATTCAACATTAGTTTATCCCTTTAGTAAAAATACGTAATCATGAGCATGAGATACTATGGTATGTTTGTTTGTTTGTTTGAACGTTTTAATAACTTAACTGACTTTCCAGTTACAAGATCGTCGCTCTTAATTGTAGAGAAACTCTATAACTTATTAATAACTTCTAATTGAACCCTTGTGAATGATATTCTAAAAATTATACATAAAATCTTTTAATTATAGGGCCTAGTGAACTAATGCTTTGGGCCATATATCAAATTGTAAAATTTCTACAATCAAGAATATAGAGGATCTCTAACTCTTAATATAACAATGTTTACATATTTACGTTGTATATGATATTTGTGTCAAATTTCACAAGAATTGATAATCCATGGATGTTCACATGCCCACTTAAATGAGAAGGGTTTTTCTGTCCTTTGCCAAGACGAAAAATGGAATGTACATGATCAAAGGCACTGGTCTTCTACAAATCAGAATCATGACATGATGTGACACATGGATTAAGTATATTTCTCACAAAGCCATTTTTATGAATATGAAGACTGAGGAATAAAATAATCTTTTCATTTAGAAAACATTTTCTTAAAATCCTGTGGATAAATGTCAACAGTCAATAAGAGCGCACCTTTCCCCTATCATAAGACCAGTGTTTTTGCATGTGGATATATATACTATACGTAACATGGAAGCTCATTGATTTCAATGGAAATGGGGCCACTATATATTTTATGTTATATTTAATTTTGTAAAAAATATTTTTTTATTTTATTTCAATCAGAATGTAGATAGTTCTTTAGTTTTCGTTGAAGAGACGCGTGGGGAGCATTACTAGATACTACCTACTAGTAAGGTATTTGTTACTTGTACATTTGAAAAACTTATTGAAATATTTATAGACAGTACGAACGAAGATGCATAAAACTAATCTATCGAATCCAATTAACTCAAATGGCTAACAAAGAACTCTATATTGTCAATTGAAGGAGAACCGAAACAATAAGAAAAATAATTAATCATATTTAATTATATTTTATATGACGCACCTTAATTTGTCTCGCAATGTTCCACAGTACTGTCAAGTTAGTCCCACAAAATGAAGATTAGTCAATAGTCAAGCAAGTAGGACCATGATTTAACAACATGCTTGTCTTTGAGACCCTACATGCATGTGTATGTGACTACATGTGTATGTTATTCCAAAGACAAGGGCAATATACCAACCTACTCCATTTCTAAGATCAAGACTTTTGCCCACACAAAGGGCCCCTTGTGCTCCACTGCCTACACTTGATGTGCTTGTAATCTAAATGCTTTTGTGAACATTGTTTTGTTAACCTTTCCTTTCATTCCACTTCTCTTTCTCTGGTATTGGTTAACTGTTTCTGCATAAAATCATACGAGTCGATAATTTTGACAGATTCAAATTGAGGTATAACTTTCAGTTATTGCCCGTGGGGTGGCAGGCTACAGCTTGTCAAACAGTCTTGTGCTTGTATTAAAAGATAGGCCCAACTTGGACAAGCCCAAACTTAGCTCTTATGGGTTTAAGAAGGCCGAACACTACGAAGAAACAAAAGACCTGTATTTAGTATTTGTTCTTTCAGAATGAAACTGAAAGAATGTACATGAGTTCTAAAGTTGGATCACTATCTCAGAAGAGGATTAATATCGCATGCTCAAATGCTTGGCACTTTTTGAAGGATTTCCAAAGAACCGCACTTTTTTCCAAACATGTTGATCAGCTGAATTCATCATCAGAAGGATAGAGAATTCCGCATTCTCGGCTGAAAAGACAATTGGTATGACGCTGGTGCATTGTAGGGTCTTCTCCCCTCTAGAAACTACCTTTAGAATAAAATCATTCTATAGAAACCACCTTTTCTTTTTAATTTATACATAAATCACCTTTAAATAATTTTTTGTTGCAATTAACCACCAAGCTTACTTTTCGTTAAGTTTTTGATAATTTACCACACCAAACCTTCATTGAAGTTCGTCTCTAATATACTTGGTATTTGATTACTAATTATTCCAAGAAATTGAGAAAACTTGACTTAAAAGTGAGTTTATGTGGTTGATTGCAACAAAAGTCGCTTAAAGATGGTTTATATATAAATTGAAAGCCAAAGGTGGTTTCTGTATAATGACCCTATTTTAGAGTTAATTTCTAGGAAAATACCCATATATAAGGGTTAATTTTACATAACCTTCGAACTTTGGAGGTGTTACACATAACCCTTCAACTTTGGGGTGTCTAACAACCCAATTTTAACTCGATCTTAATCTCACTTAACCCCTTACGGAAATTTATAAATAACTAAAATATCCTTAAAAGAAAAACTCTAGATTTTTCATTTATCATTTACAAGCCACATACCCTCTCCTAAATTTTGAATATTTTTCTTTAAATGAATTTTAGTTATTTGCAAATTACATGAAGAGGATACGGTGAGAAAAGTTCAAAATCCAAGAGGATTTTGTGAGACACCCATTACATGGCACCACTTGTTTAGGTCTGGGTGATTATCTCACACGCGGAAGCTAGCACCTGAAGGTACTATTGCAACTATACCAGAAGTTAAACTGCAAAACAACAGATTGCCACGGTGACCTCAATCTTTGATTAATTAATTGCCACGAGTCCGTCAAGCTAGTGGCATAAATAACAGGACACAGGGGTTTCCCTGTGAGGTTGTGGACGTTATGATGATCAGGAGACCTTCGAAGTAACACGCATCACCTTTCTTATTTGAGAAGAGCATTTCTCTGTGCAATGGCCCCCACACCGTTTTGAGGCCTGGATAGGGTTAGATATACTCATAACTCATTCTCACCCTTTGCATGACAAAGAGCTCTTTGACTAATTAATTTGTAGGTCACCTTTTAGCGCCATCCATAAGCATTTTCATACATCTTTGGGGATTTTTTTTCCCTGTTCAAGGCATTACTCGGTTCACAGATGGGTGGAAGCTATACATTGATACGAAAGCTAGGTAAACGTTGCATACGTACAGTTACTAATTTTTGGATGTTGCAAGCTCATAAACGCCGGCTATATTTCTCCTACTGCTGCGAGATGGTATTGTACTCTCTTCTGCATGTCGACCAGAGCCTCAAACAGGCTGTAAGAGCAAAAAGTTTTTCAGAGGGCCTGGAGACAATTTTCCGTTTAATTCATGAGACAGGCTTCTTCGCTCAAATAATATTTGAGTTGAATCTTCAGCATGCGGCTTTCTCCAGATTGCTCGGTTTCTTGTATTTTATAAGACAAATCTATAATACTCTGTTTATTGTTAGGGAGTCTTGGTCTTACTTCGGTTATTAAGGTCTTTTTCAATTCTAACATTAATTAAAGCGTTTTTACATCAAAATCACATTTACTTTTATCCAAATTGATACTTATCACCTTTAAAGTTTTTTTGATGTAAACCACCTTTACTTGCTAAAATATTTGCAATGTCACACCTTTTTTTACTGTTCACCCACAAAAAATCAGATATTCCCATTTTGCCCCCATCTTCTTCCTTCCAACTCCTAATTCTAACTCTAGCCTCCTCCATCCTACTCTTCTACAAATCCTAACCCTAACCCTAACCTATGGCCGCCACCTCCCTCAAAACCCTAATCCTAACCCGTGGCCGCAACCTCCCCCAAATCCTAATCCTAATCCTAGTTCCTACTTGGAAAATCCTAGTTCCCACTTGGGAAGCAATGGGAGAGTGAGAGGTCGGGGAGGAAGAGGGAGGATGAGAGGGAGGGGGAGGGGAGTTGGGAGAAGAGGGAGAGGGAATACGGGGAGAAGAGGAGGATGAGGAGGCTAGGGTTAAGGTTAGAATTAGGGTTTGTGAGGAAGGAGATGAAAAAATAAGAAAATGATGAGGGTAAAATGGTCATTTCACATAATTTTGGTCAAAATTGGATTAGGTGTGACATTGCAAACATGTTAGCAAGTAAATGTGTTATATATAAAAAAAACTTTAAAGATGGTAAGTATCAATTTTGGTAAAAATAAATGTGATTTTGATGTAAAACCCTTAATTAAACCACATGCCTAATATCCGACTTAACAAAATTTACCTAGTGTGCAACCAAATCCGGTTGAGGACGACAGCCAGACCGGTCCCTGAGTCCTCTCAGAGATGCCAAGTCGAAACCAGCTTTATGTCCTTTGACCGATGTAAGAAAATCGGGACCAGATAGAGCACGGTCGTAACTAATATTAGTGCGGAAATAATAAATTGGACACACAGATTTTTACATGGAAAACTCCCTAAATAAATTGGGGTAAAAACCACGGGCAAGAGTAGAAGAATTTACTATGAGAAAAATTTTAGGAGTTACAATATCTCTCTTATATAAGGAGAAACTCTCTCTATTTTTCTCTCACTTTTCTATTAGAATTTGGAGATTGGATTGATCGAAGTTAGAATGAACTCAAGCCTCGCCATTTTATAGTGCAAACTCTTTTAAATTATCAACAAATGCAAATTTAATTTCTTCGCTGTGCCTAACTCGATATGTCAAGGAATGCATCTCCTTCCTATAAAAATGGCGTATTACAATCTTTTGGTCAAAAACAGCCCATCCGCTCCATTCAATAATCTACCACTTGAAGATTTGACTGAGAGTCAATCATGTCTTCACACCATTCTTTCTATCTTACCATTTTCATGTTGCTCACGTCTCCGTCAGACCACAAGAGGACCGACACCAAATAAATTTATCAATATTGACTTCCTTTGTTAAAAAATCTGAGAGGTTGTCTTTGGTGTCAATTTTCTGCATATTCACTGTTCCTTCTTCCGCTTTCTCAAGAACGAAATAGTACTGAACTCGAATATGTTTTATCTTTGAATGAAAAGCTGGATTTCTTGCCAAATACAAAACACTTTGACTGTCACATAATAGAGAAATCTTCTTTTGTTTATGTCCAAATTCTTCCAATACCATTTTCAACCATACTGCATCTTTACTAGCTTGTGTAGCTGCTACATATTCTGCTTCTCTTATTGATGTATCCACAACTGACTATAGTTTTAAAACCTAGCTTACAGCTCCACCGACAAGTACAAACACATATCATGTGGTGGATTTGCTTTTATCACGATCACCTGCATAATCAGAATCAACATATCCACTGACAATAAAGTCTCATCCCCATAACATAATGCAACATCTGAGGTCCCCTTAATGTATCTTAGGATCCTCTTTACAACATTCCAATGCTCTTTACCAGGATTCGCCATGTATCGACTAACTACTCCTACTGCTTGTGCAATGTTTGGTCTCATACAAATCATAGCGAACATTAAACTCTCCACTGCTGATGCATATGATACTTGAGACATCTCCATCCTCTCTTCTTCGCAGCTAGGACTCATAGTGGAGTATAACTTGAAATTAACAGGAAGTGGGATAGAAATTGACTTATAATCTTGCATGTTGAAGCACCGCAAGATTTTCTTCAAATAATTCTTTTGAGAAAGCCAAATCTTCCTATTAATTTTGTCTCGATAAATTTGCATCCCTAGAAATTTGTTTGCAGATCCTAAATCCTTCATTTCAAATTCCCTAACCAATTGTGCCTTCAATTCTATGATATGATCTTTATTGGGGCTCAGAACCAACGTATCGTCAACATACAATAATACAATAATAAAATTATTTTCACCAAACCTCTTGAAGTATGCACAAGGGTCCGCATTAAGTCTGTTGTATCCAAGGCTCATGATGAATGAATCAAATCTTTTATACGAATACCTCGGCGCCTGTTTTAGACCGTTCAGAGATTTGTTTAACCTGCAAATCAAGTTCTCTTTTCTTTTTTCTTCAAAATCTTCCGGTTGAGCATCTACATTTCTTCTTCAATATCTCTATGAAGAAAGGTTATTTTCACATCTAGCTATTCTAGGTATAAGTCAAATATAGCACTCATAGCCGGACTACTCGGATATTGTAAGTCAAACCTACAGAGAAATATTTCATTAAAGTCAATACCTTCTTTCGAGCATAACCTTTTACCACCGCCTAGCACGATATTGCCCACTTGATCGTCAGCCATTTTGCTTGATCTTATAGACCCATTTATTTTCAATAGTCTTTCTTTCTTGTGGTAGTGACACAAGTACCCAAGTCTTATTCTTATGGCAAGATTCACTTTTCCTCGTGATTGTCGCCATCCACAAAGATGCATCTCATATTTATAGTTTCATAGAAAGTTGATGGCTCTCCATTATCCGTTAGAAGACAAGATGCAACATTACTCCCGTAACATACTGAAAGTGCCAAGTTGGTGGTCTTTTCCCACGAAGTTGACCTTTGAACTTCGAGCTCTGACTTGACTGGTTCTTGTACATCATGCTCTGTTACTTCGTAAGAACTGGATTATTTTCACCAACAGCCTACAGCCTCTTAGTCCTTCTTTGAACTACTTTCTTTCGCTTCTCTTGTAGTTGGTTCTCTACAAAGATAACATCTTTGTCGACTATAACCTTGCCCTGAATTGACATACTTGTTAATTAATCTATATATTATCTCAAATTAATAGGGTAAAATGACAAATATGCATATACTTGGGCATAAACTTAGAAATTTGGTAGATTTGGGGTGTATAGGAAAAGAATCCTAATTTTTAGCTAGGAAGAGAGCGGTATTTTTTCCCCTTCACTTTACTCTTTTCTCCATATGAAATTAAATAGTGCTAACTGAGAAGGGTAGTTTAACTGAATGTGAAAGGACGTAGATGTAAATTAGCAAATATTCATACTTGAAAAGATTATTCTAAAAATAAGATAGATGCAGGGGTTATATAAGTAAAAGATCTTTTTTTCCTAAGTTTTTTATATTAATACCTTAAATCTTTCAAATTTTGAAATTAGTCTTTGCCAAATTTGTAAGTTAGTTTAAATTAGTCACTCAATTCAATGGAACTGTTATTACGTGTCCAAATTCTCATAGGTTGTTCAAAATTAATCCCTCCGACTTGTTACTTCTATTTTAGATTGGAGGGACTAATTCATTAAAATTTATTAGCGTTGGTGGGCCTAATAGAGATTTTAATAACTCGAGGTATTAAGTTTAAATAATTTATCAATTACAGGATCTAATAGCAATTTCAATGATATGAGAGACTACTTTAAATGTATTAGAGATTTAAGGAGCTAAATATCCAACAACAAAAACAACCCCTTCTTAAGAATATTTTTAGGGTTCTTTTGTCATTTGGATACTGTTGTGGTGTCACGCGCAGTCTAAAGTTAGTTTCAAGAGTACACAGTGCTCGAGGTGTGATAAAAGAAGGATGGGTTGCAAAGTAGTTGATGGGCCGTTACCCGATATAATGCGCTTTTGTAGTTTCCCATTTTTTATAGTTTGATTGTTCAATGTAAAATGAAACTTACACATCCAAATATCAATTTTAAGCTTACAGCTTGAATTGATTATTCAAGCTGATTCAGTATTTTATTTCTGTATTTTAATTCTTTGCAATGATATTTATTGTTTGCCGAGATTTTGTTAACCGTTTTGACCAATTTACACTCTTCCTTTCTTGTAAAGGATTCTCTACAAGAAATTTTTTTTTCTGTGAAAAAGGACTGTACAAAATCGAGTATGCATCTTGTCAAAACGTCGGCCTGCCTGAAGACGGTTCTAACCCTTTATTAGGAAAAATAGGAGACAATTTGAGAATTTTGACCCTCGTTATAAAGCTCAGAACTATCTTTGATCTATCACATCTATATCCATACTACTATACAATGAACATAGTGGAAATAATGAAAGTTGGATGAGTGGTAGACATTTTCCTCATTCATATTGTAATTTGGAGGGTAAAATGGTGAGTTTACAAGGGAGATTTTTTCTCCATTTTCTTTCTTTTCATTTCTTATTTCTAGAAAATTCTAAATTATGACTTGAGAATAGGAACTCACATAATTAAAATTGTTATTTTCTAAGAGAAATATTTATTTTCTTTCTTGCCTTTTATCCTTTCTATTCTAGAACAATCTAAATCATCAAATGACAATACACACATAATTAAATTGTAATATATATCCTCATTTTTGTTTTTATTTTAATCACTTACTCTAATTATATTGTCCTCAATTTGAAAACTACTCAATAAAATTGTGTTGAATGATGGATTTAATTGCTAATTAGCAATTTAAGATACATTTTCTATGTAGAACTCCATAATAAAATTGCATAAATTAAATCATCATTAAACTATTATATGAAAATATAAGATTATTTTGCACGTGCATCGCACGTGCCAATGTCTAGTGCAAATTAATGGTTCTAATAGAATTTGTAGGGTACAAAGTCTAGTCACAACTCTTTTCATCCAATTTTTCTATTTTCATTTATATATTTGGATAGCTTACTCACCGGATTTCGAATATTCTGAGAAAATGCATAAGCTATCTTGTTATTTTAACAAGTGGACATAATGTCTTGAATAAAATCAACAAAGTGTAGTTTATGCTGAAGTTTAATATTTAGTTGGTATAATTTTGATTATATTCCATTAATACGAATTCATATATAAGGACCATCCTTAATTAAATTTCTGGTAGAAAGAAAAGATCACAATTGAATTTTTATCCGATTAGAAGTTTACTTGAGTTTTAGATGCGTTAAAGTTAAAAGGAGTTGATACTATTAAAAAATGGCGAGCATAAAAGGAGGAACATATGATACTCGAGATATAGTGGAAATGTTATGCCAAATTTTCAGGATAAACTAATATTAATCATACAAAAGCACGAAAAATATTAACAGCATAAATCACACACCGATATACACGGTTTAGCTTGTAACCTACACCACCTGAAGGAGGAGAATAACTTTACTAAATTGTGAGGAATACAATGTGAAGATTTCTCAATTACTCAATCCCAAATCACACCCCAAAAACTATTTCTCAATCACTCAATCCCAAATCACACTCCAAAAGTCTAATATAATCTCTCTTAAATAATAGGAACAAAAAGAGAGCAATGGCTTCACAAGAGAGCAACTCTCTCTGTTCTCTATTTCTCTTTTTGGTGCTACAAATTGATGATAATATTCTTTGATGACCCCTGTGCATAAATATAGATCCAAAGACCGATTCCTTGCTGCTCAAGGTATTAGAATTCCAAATTGAATACAACTCCAATGTGATTGGATGAGAGCAAGTTTAATTTTCAATTATACAACCTGCTTATCTCGAAGCCTTATAGAAGCCCACATCCAATTACTAATAGTCAGAGATGTAGGTTACAACCTACTTTTCTAGACAGGTTCCTTAGCCAGCAAGAAGTGAATGAAGCTAAAGGATATAGTCAAGAGAGAGAGGTATGTCCGAGCTTATTTCATCTAGCGAAGATAGCAATGAAGCTGTATGAAATCCCTGATTGTACTTTCTATCTTTCTGTTGTGGGTAATACTTTCTATCTTGGATTGGTTCGATGCTAGGCCTGTCAACATCTTTTTGTAAACTCTTCTTTTGTTTCTCCTATCTGGTTTGCTACTGTTATCTAATGGTGCTTTTGCCTGGAGTTAGCTGGAGGTTAAGAGTGACCACATAGGTCCGCTCCTCTTTCCTCGGGCTGAATCCATGGAAATCACACTTAGATACCACTCAGTACAAACGTTACATAAATGTTTATAATATAATTTTGACAGGGAATCTTGCCCTATTCTTATTACCAAAAAAAAAAAAAAAAAAAGAAAAAACTAATAGGACTTTTCATGCACCAACTGATCACCAACTCAAAGGGCATGCTCTCGGTCAAAATACCAAGCTAAAAGTGAACACCGAATTCCGACGATATTTGAGTCGCACAATAGCAAGAAATTAATTAAATCATGAGAATTTAGATGCGTTAATGTTATCAAGAGAATACTCTGAGCTGCTACTAAGCTTGCATTCTTTATAAAATACATAATCAAATCATGAGAATTAAGAACAAGATAAACATTCAATTCAACATTAGTTTATCCCTTTAGTAAAAATACGTAATCATGAGCATGAGATACTATGGTATGTTTGTTTGTTTGTTTGAACGTTTTAATAACTTAACTGACTTTCCAGTTACAAGATCGTCACGCTCTTAATTGTAGAGAAACTCTATAACTTATTAATAACTTCTAATTGAACCCTTGTGAATGATATTCTAAAATTATACATAAAATCTTTTAATTATAGGGCCTAGTGAACTAATGCTTTGGGCCATATATCAAATTGTAAAATTTCTCTACAATCAAGAATATAGAGGATCTCTAACTCTTAATATAACAATGTTTACATATTTACGTTGTATATGATATTTGTGTCAAATTTCACAAGAATTGATAATCCATGGATGTTCACATGCCCACTTAAATGAGAAGGGTTTTCTGTCCTTTGCCAAGACGAAAAATGGAATGTACATGATCAAAGGCACTGGTCTTCTACAAATCAGAATCATGACATGATGTGACACATGGATTAAGTATATTTCTCACAAAGCCATTTTTATGAATATGAAGACTGAGGAATAAAATAATCTTTTCATTTAGAAAACATTTTCTTAAAATCCTGTGGATAAATGTCAACAGTCAATAAGAGCGCACCTTTCCCCTATCATAAGACCAGTGTTTTGCATGTGGATATATATACTATACGTAACATGGAAGCTCATTGATTTCAATGGAAATGGGGCCACTATATATTTTATGTTATATTTAATTTTGTAAAAAATATTTTTTTATTTTATTTCAATCAGAATGTAGATAGTTCTTTAGTTTTCGTTGAAGAGACGCGTGGGAGCATTACTAGATACTACCTACTAGTAAGGTATTTGTTACTTGTACATTTGAAAACTTATTGAAATATTTATAGACAGTACGAACGAAGATGCATAAAACTAATCTATCGAATCCAATTAACTCAAATGGCTAACAAAGAACTCTATATTGTCAATTGAAGGAGAACCGAAACAATAAGAAAAATAATTAATCATATTTAATTATATTTTATATGACGCACCTTAATTTGTCTCGCAATGTTCCACAGTACTCTTGGTCAAGTTAGTCCCACAAAATGAAGATTAGTCAATAGTCAAGCAAGTAGGACCATGATTTAACAACATGCTTGTCTTTGAGACCCTACATGCATGTGTATGTTATTCCAAAGACAAGGGCAATACACCAACCTACTCCATTTCTAAGATCAAGACTTTTGCCCACACAAAGGGCCCCTTGTGCTCCACTGCCTACACTTGATGTGCTTGTAATCTAAATGCTTTTGTGAACATTGTTTTGTTAACCTTTCCTTTCATTCCCACCTTCTTTTCTCTGGTATTGGTTAACTGTTTCTGCATAACATCATACGAGTCGATAATTTTTGACAGATTCAAATTGAGGTATAACTTTCAGTTATAGCCCGTGGGGTGGCAGGCTACAGCTTGTCAAAAAGTCTTCTGCTTGTATATAAAAGATAAGCCCAACTTGGACAAGCCCAAACTTAGCTCTTATGGGTTTAAGAAGGCCGAACACTACGAAGAAACAAAAGACCTGTATTTAGTACTTGTTCTTTCAGAATGAAACTGAAAGAATGTACATGAGTTCTAAAGTTGGATCACTATCTCAGAAGAGGATTAATATCGCATGCTCAAATGCTTGGCACTTTTTGAAGGATTTCCAAAGAACCGCACTTTTTTCCAAACATGTTGATCAGCTGAATTCATCATCAGAAGGATAGAGAATTCCGCATTCTCGGCTGAAAAGACAATTGGTATGACGCTGGTGCATTGTAGGGTCTTCTCCCCTCTAGAAACTACCTTTAGAATAAAATCATTCTATAGAAACCACCTTTTCTTTTTAATTTATACATAAATCACCTTTAAATAATTTTTTTGTTGCAATTAACCACCTGCGCTTACTTTTCAGTTAAGTTTTTTTGATAATTTACCACACCAAACCTTCATTGAAGTTCGTCTCTCTAATATACTTGGTATTTGATTACTAATTATTCCAGTAAAATTGAGAAAACTTGACTTAAAAGTGAGTTTATGTGGTTGATTGCAACAAAAGCTGTTTAAAGATGGTTTATATATAAATTGAAAGCCAAAGGTGGTTTCTGTATAATGACCCTATTTTAGAGTTAATTTCTAGGAAAATACCCATATATAAGGGTTAATTTTACATAACCTTCTGAACTTTGGAGGTGTTACACATAACCCCTCTGAACTTTGGGGTGTCTAACAACCCCCCCCCCCTCCAATTTTAACCTGATCTTAATCTCACTTAACCCCTTACGTGAAATTTATAAATAACTAAAATATCCTTAAAAGAAAAAACTCTAGATTTTTTCATTTATCATTTACAAGCCACATACCCCCTCTCCTAAATTTTGAATATTTTTCTCTTAAATGAATTTTAGTTATTTGCAAATTACATGAAGAGGGATATGGTGAGAAAAGTTCAAAATCCAAGAGGATTTTGTGAGACACCCATTACATGGCACCACTTGTTTAGGTCTGGGTGATTATCTCACACACGCGGAAGCTAGCACCTGAAGGTACTATTGCAACTATACCAGAAGTTAAACTGCAAAACAACAGATTGCCACGGTGACCTCAATCTTTGATTAATTAATTGCCACGAGTCCGTCAAGCTAGTGGCATAAATAACAGGACACAGGGGTTTCCCTGTGAGGTTGTGGACGTTATGATGATCAGGAGACCGTCGAAGTAACACGCATCACCTTTCTTATTTGAGAAGATATCATTTCTCTGTGCAATGGCTCCCACACCGTTTTGAGGCCCGGATAGGGTTAGATATACTCATAACTCATTCTCACCCTTTGCATGACAAAGAGCTCTTTGACTAATTAATTTGTAGGTCATCTTTTAGCGCCATCCATAAGCATTTTCATACATCTTTGGGGATTTTTTTTCCTGTTCAAGGCATTACTCGGTTCACAGATGGGTGGAAGCTATACATTGATACGAAAGCTAGGTAAACGTTGCATACGTACAGTTACTAATTTTTGGATGTTGCAAGCTCATAAACGCCGGCTATATTTCTCCTACTGCTGCGAGATGGTATTGTACTCTCTTCTGCATGTCGACCAGAGCCTCAAACAGGCTGTAAGAGCAAAAAGTTTTTCAGAGGGCCTGGAGACAATTTTCCGTTTAATTCATGAGACAGGCTTCTTCGCTCAAATAATATTTGAGTTGAATCTTCAGCATGCGGCTTTCTCCAGATTGCTCGGTTTCTTGTATTTTATAAGACAAATCTATAATACTCTGTTTATTGTTAGGGAGTCTTGGTCTTACTTCGGTTATTAAGGTCTTTTCAATTCTAACATTAATTAAAGCGTTTTACATCAAAATCACATTTACTTTTATCCAAATTGATACTTATCACCTTTAAAGTTTTTGATGTAAACCACCTTTACTTGCTAAAATATTTGCAATGTCACACCTTTTTTCTTGTTCACCCACAAAAATCGATATTCCCATTTTGCCCCATCTTCTTCCTTCCAACTCCTAATTCTAACTCTAGCCTCCTCCATCCTACTCTTCTACAAATCCTAACCCTAACCCTAACCTATGGCCGCCACCTCCCTCAAAACCCTAATCCTAACCCGTGGCCGCAACCTCCCCCAAATCCTAATCCTAATCCTAGTTCCTACTTGGAAAATCCTAGTTCCCACTTGGGAAGCAATGGGAGAGTGAGAGGTCGGGGAGGAAGAGGGAGGATGAGAGGGAGGGGGAAGGGAGTTGGGAGAAGAGGGAGAGGAATCTGAGGAGAAGAGGAGGATGAGGAGGCTAGGGTTAAGGTTAGAATTAGGGTTTGTGAGGAAGGAGATGAAAAAATAAGAAAATGATGAGGGTAAAATGGTCATTTCACATAATTTTTTGGCTGAAAATTGGATTAGGTGTGACATTGCAAACATGTTAGCAAGTAAATGTGTTATATATAAAAAAAACTTTAAAGATGGTAAGTATCAATTTTGGTAAAAATAAATGTGATTTTGATGTAAAACCCTTAATTAAACCACATGCCTAATATCCGACTTAACAAAATTTACCTAGTGTGCAACCAAATCCGGTTGAGGACGATGTTTCGCACCGGGTCCTGTCGGAGTCCTCTGTATGCCAAGTCGAAACCAGCTTTATGTCCTTTGACCGATGTAAGAAAATCGGGACCAGATAGAGCACGGTCGTAACTAATATTAGTGCGGAAATAATAAATTGGACACACAGATTTTTACATGGAAAACTCCCTAAATAAATTGGGGTAAAAACCACGGGCAAGAGTAGAAGAATTTACTATGAGAAAAATTTTAGGAGTTACAATATCTCTCTTATATAAGGAGAAACTCTCTCTATTTTTCTCTCACTTTTCTATTAGAATTTGGAGATTGGATTGATCGAAGTTAGAATGAACTCTGAAGCCTGCTCATTTTATAGGCAAACTCAGTTTTAAATTATCAACAAATGCAGTTCCGTAATTTCTTCGTTTTCGGTGCCTAACTCTGATATGTCAAGGAATGCATCTCCTTCCTATAAAAAATAATGTGGGCGTGGGCTACAATCTTTTTGGTCAAAAATTACAGCTCCATCTGGCTCCATTCAATAATCTACCACTTGAAGATTTGACTGAGAGTCAATCATGTCTTCACACCATTCTTTCTATCTTACCATTTTCATGTTGCTCACGTCTCCGTCAGACCACAAGAGGACCGACACCAAATAAATTTATCAATATTGACTGCCTTTGTTAAAAAATCTGCGAGGTTGTCTTTGGTGTCAATTTTCTGCATATTCACTGTTCCTTCTTCCGCTTTCTCAAGAACGAAATAGTACTGAACTCGAATATGTTTTATCTTTGAATGAAAAGCTGGATTTCTTGCCAAATACAAAACACTTTGACTGTCACATAATAGAGAAATCTTCTTTTGTTTATGTCCAAATTCTTCCAATACCATTTTCAACCATA
Source organism: Asparagus setaceus (assembly GCA_012295165.1). Taxonomy (NCBI): domain Eukaryota; kingdom Viridiplantae; phylum Streptophyta; class Magnoliopsida; order Asparagales; family Asparagaceae; genus Asparagus; species Asparagus setaceus. Next base: position 23,404,658 of record CM022704.1, on the reverse strand, counting down.
CTGCATCTTTACTAGCTTGTGTAGCTGCTACATATTCTGCTTCTGTTATTGATGTATCCACAACTGACTATAGTTTTAAAACCTAGCTTACAGCTCCGCCGACAAGTACAAACACATATCATGTGGTGGATTTGCTTTTATCACGATCACCTGCATAATCAGAATCAACATATCCACTGACAATAAAGTCTGATCCCCCATAACATAATGCAACATCTGAGGTCCCCTTAATGTATCTTAGGATCCTCTTTACAACATTCCAATGCTCTTTACCAGGATTCGCCATGTATCGACTAACTACTCCTACTGCTTGTGCAATGTTTGGTCTCATACAAATCATAGCGAACATTAAACTCTCCACTGCTGATGCATATGATACTTGAGACATCTCCATCCTCTCTTCTTCGCAGCTAGGACTCATAGTGGAGTATAACTTGAAATTAACAGGAAGTGGGATAGAAATTGACTTATAATCTTGCATGTTGAAGCACCGCAAGATTTTCTTCAAATAATTCTTTTGAGAAAGCCAAATCTTCCTATTAATTTTGTCTCGATAAATTTGCATCCCTAGAAATTTGTTTGCAGATCCTAAATCCTTCATTTCAAATTCCCTAACCAATTGTGCCTTCAATTCTATGATATGATCTTTATTGGGGCCTGTAACCAACGTATCGTCAACATACAATAATACAATAATAAAATTATTTTCACCAAACCTCTTGAAGTATGCACAAGGGTCCGCATTAAGTCTGTTGTATCCAAGGCTCATGATGAATGAATCAAATCTTTTATACGAATACCTCGGCGCCTGTTTTAGACCGTTCAGAGATTTGTTTAACCTGCAAATCAAGTTCTCTTTTCTTTTTTCTTCAAAATCTTCCGGTTGGAGCATCTACATTTCTTCTTCAATATCTCTATGAAGAAAGGTTATTTTCACATCTAGCTATTCTAGGTATAAGTCAAATATAGCACTCATAGCCAGGACTACTCGGACTATTGTAAGTCAAACTACAGGAGAAATATTTCATTAAAGTCAATACCTTCTTTCTGAGCATAACCTTTTACCACCAGTCTAGCACGATATTGCTCCACTTGATCGTCGCCATTTTGCTTGATCTTATAGACCCATTTATTTTCAATAGTCTTTCTTTCTTGTGGTAGTGACACAAGTACCCAAGTCTTATTCTTATGGCAAGATTCAATTTCTTCCTGCATTGCTGCCATCCACAAAGATGCATCTGTGCTATTTATAGTTTCATAGAAAGTTGATGGCTCTCCATTATCCGTTAGAAGACAGTATGCAACATTACTCCCCGTAACATACTCTGAGTGCCAAGTTGGTGGTCTTTTCCCACGAGTTGACCTTTGAACTTCTGGAGCCTCGGACTTGACTGGTTCTTGTACATCATGCTCCGGTGTTACTTCAGAAGAATCTGGATTATTTTCTACCTGAACAGCTACAGTCTCTTAGTCCTTCTTTGAACTACTTTCTTTCGCTTCTCTTTGTAGTTGGTTCTCTACAAAGATAACATCTTTGCTGACTATAACCTTGCGGGTAGTGGGATCCCACAAGCGATACCCCTTCACTCCATCAGCATACCCCAAGAATATGCATTTCTGGATTTGAATCCAGCTTTGTATAATTTCTTGGGCATTGTACATTACATACACTGGACTTCCAAATATATGGATTTTTAAATAATCAGCTAGCTTGCCAGTCCACATCTCCATCGGTGTCTTCAACTCAATTACAGTTGATGGAGTCTGATTCACCATATAACAGGCGGTTTTTACTACTTCTGCCCAAAAACCTTTATCGAGATCTGCAGTTGCCAATATTGCTCTTATTCTTTCTAATATAGTTCTGTTCATTTGCTCTGCCACTCCATTTTGTTGAGGAGTATATGTGGTACTGAATTGTCTTTTGATGCCTTCTTGCTTGCAGAATGTAAGAAATTCGCCGACTGTGTATTCTCCTCTATTATCTATTCTCAAACACTTGATCTTCTTTCCAGATTCAAGCTCGATCCGTACTTTGTAAGCTTGAAAGACTGAGAACACATCTGTCTTCCTCTTGATAGGGTACACCCAATATTTTCTGGAATAATTATCAATAAAGGACACAAAGTACTTTGCTCCTCCCATGAACGTAACTGGTGCTTGCCATACATCAGAATGAACCAGTTTCAGAATAGCCTTGTTTCTAAAACTCGATGTGTTAAACTTCAGCCGATGCCGCTTACTTATAACACAATGCTCACAGAAGGGAAGAGTTATCGATTTGAGCCCAGGTAGCAACTTCTGGTCGGAGAGAATCTTCAAGCTTCGTTCTAACATGTGGCCTAGTTTACGATGCCACATCATGGTTAGTTCTTCTCCACGGCTAGTTGATGTCACACATGAATCACCTTCCTACAAGGTTGCTCCCTTAAACATGTATAGATTTGCAGCTATCTTTTCTCTCTTTATTACAACAAGCGCTCCTCTAACAATTTTCATGATCCCATTTTCTATATGGGTCTTGCATCCGAGCTCATCCAATTATCCTAAAGACAATAGATTCTTCTGCAAACCTTTCATATATTGTACATCTTGAATGGTGCATATTGTACCATCAAATATTTTGATTTTAATAGTACCAATACCAGAAATTTTCAAGGCATGATCATTACCCATAAATACAGATCCTCCTGAGATATGTTCATATTTGTGGAACCATTCTCTCCGAGAGGTCATGTGCCATGTGGCTGTTGAATCTAGAAGCCAGACATTAAGAAACCTCTTTCTGCCTTCATCAATAGTCGTTGCCCCACTGTATAAAATTTCACCATCATCTGATGTGCTTACAACGCATCTTTAAGATGTTGATGGCTCTGAAGACTTTTTATCACCACTCTTCTTATTGTGCCAACACTCCAATTTCACGTGCCCCCTTTACCACAGTTATAGCATTTGATATTCTTCTTGCTTCTTGATTTTAATCTACCATGAGTATGACTCCCACAAGGGCCACGTTCCATTGATCTTCCTCTCGTCACCAATAATGCCTCCACTTGTTGTGAACTTGCCTGCCTGTCTTCTTTATTCTTGCGCTGATTTTCTTCCTCCAGAACGGCGGCTGCAATGTCGTTAAAGGGTAGATAGTCCGTAAGGATGTTATTTCTTAAATTGACGATGAGCTAATCATACAAGTCAGGTAGACTTTAAAGTAGAAGTTCTGCACGTTCATTCACACCGATTGCATGCCCCAAGGTTGTAAGTTGAGAAAATAGTGTGTTTAGGGTGTTGATGTGGTCAGTCATCGATGTATATTCCGCCATCCTTAGAGTGTAAATTCTCCTTTTTAAGAAGAATTTATTATGCAAGGATTTGGCCTCATATAACTTTGTTAGAGTATCCAAGATCTCCTTTGCTGTTTTCTTCTCTTCTATGCTTGATAACTCCCCATCTGCTAATGTCAGATAGAGATTTACAATAGCATTTTCGTCCATCTCGTTTCACTTCTTGTCATCTGTGATGTTTTTCGGCCTTTCACCGATGGCCGCTGGACAATTATCTTTTCTCAAGATAGTCTTTATCTTCAACTTTCACAGTGAGAAATTACTCCCGTTAAATTTTTTAATCTCAAACTTTGCCGCCATTGCTTCTATCATGAACTGTAACTTTTATTATTTTATGTGAACAATAACTGTACTCATGAATAGTAACCGTACTTGTGAATAGTATTCAATGCCTTCAAAGGATAAATGATAATCTAATTTATTTTCTGATGTGGACAATCCACCTTTGATGGCAACCACTGAGCATATGATAAGCAGATACACGTACCTTAAGCCAGGCTATGATACCACTTGTAAGAAAATCAGGACCAGATAGAGCACGGTCGCAACTAATATTAGTGCGAAAATAATAAATTGACAAATAGATTTTTACATGGAAAATCCCTATAAAAATTGGAGTAAAAATCACAGTAAGAGTAGAAAAATTCACTATGACGAAAATTTTAGGAGTTACAATATCTCTTATATAAGGAGAAACTCTCTATATTTTTCTCTCACTTTTCTATTTGAATTTGGAGATTGGATTGATTGAAGTGAGAATGAACTCAAGCCCGCCCTTTATAGGCAAACTCGGCCAAATTATCAACAAATGCAGCCCTCAATTTCTTTGTTTTCTTCTCTTCTATGCTTGATAACTCCCCATCCGCTAATGTCGGATAGAGATTTACAATAGCATTTTAGTCCATCTCGTTTCACTTCTTGTCATCGTGATGTTTTTCGCCTTTCACCGATGGCATTTGGACAATATCTTTTCTCAAGATAGTCTTTATCTTCAACTTTCCGCGATGAGAAATTACTCCGTTAAATTTTTAATCTCAAACTTTGCCGCCATTGCTTCTATCATGAACTGTAACTTTTATTATTTTATGTGAACAATAACTGTACTCATGAATAGTAACCGTACTTGTGAATAGTATTCAATGCCTTCAAAGGATAAATGATAATCTAATTTATTTTCTGATGTGGACAATCCACCTTTGATGGCAACCACTGAGCATATGATAAGCAGATACACGTACCTTAAGCCAGGCTATGATACCACTTGTAAGAAAATCAGGACCAGATAGAGCACGGTCGCAACTAATATTAGTGCGAAAATAATAAATTGGACAAATAGATTTTTACATGGAAAATCCCCTATAAAAATTGGAGTAAAAATCACAGGCAAGAGTAGAAAAATTCACTATGACGAAAATTTTAGGAGTTACAATATCTCTCTTATATAAGGAGAAACTCTCTATATTTTTCTCTCACTTTTCTATTTGAATTTGGAGATTGGATTGATTGAAGTGAGAATGAACTCTGAAGCCTGCTCCTTTATAGGCAAACTCAGTTTCAAATTATCAACAAATGCAGCTCCTCAATTTCTTTGTTTTCGGTGCCTTACTTTGATATGTCAAGGAATGCGGCTCCTACCTATCAAAAATAATGTGGGCGTGAGTCGCAATCCTTTTGGTCAAAAATTGCGGCTCCATCTGGCTCCATTCAACAACCGATCGGGTCAGGATTGCATTCGATCAAACTTTGTTTCGTGTTTTCAAATTCAGAATCCCCATTAGGATAGGATTTGAGTCGTGATTTATCAGGTAACTTTGTATGGGAAAACTCTATAAATTAGGAGCGTTTCCATCAAATTAAAGAGAAGAAAATAGGGAGAGAGAGGGAGATTGTAATTTGTGCTCTCATCCGATATAGTGAAATTTATCTGTTGCTGTCCATAGACATAGGACTTGTTTCGGACCACGTAAAATCCTAATGCTTGTCATTGCTGATCATTTTACATGGTTTTGCTTTCGTGATCCTGGTTTCCGCACATTTTCGTAGCGCCTGTTTTAATTTATGAGATAGGTTTCTTCACTCAAGTAATATTTTAGTTGGATCTTCAGCTTGTGGGGTCACATATGTTTCTCCAAACTGCTCGATTTCTTCTAGTTTTATAAGACAAATCTATAATACTCTGTTTACTATTGCGGGTCTTGGTCTTTACTACCGCCATTAAGGTCTTTTTTAATTCTAGCATCAAACCAGATGTTTAATATATGACTAATTAACTAAATTTGACTTACTGTTAACGATATGATGCTATAAGGACCCCGGAGCCTAATAAAGATATCTGCCATTAGAGTTAGTTTTGCACATCATGCATATGATTAGCGACCATAAGAAAAGAGCTTTCAAAATGGGGAAACCTGAAGAGCTTGAAGAGACTGAGGAGTTCAAGCTTGTAGGGTTCAACCGATTCGTCTGGTCCAACCCCAGGTCAGACCGGTTCCCGGTACACTCCTTCCACCATGTTGAGTTCTGGACGGCCGACGCCACCACTGCGGCCTCTTGCTTCTCCTTCTCCCTCGGTCTCCCCATCGCTGCGCGCTCCGACCTCTCCATCTCCAACTTTTCTAACTGTTCTCTCCTCGTCGGCCGGGGTTGTGGAAGTCATTCTCCACTCTCCTTGCTCTTCACAGCTCCTTACCCTGCCGCTGCCATTCTCTCTGTTGCCCTGCCTCAATCCCCTCCTTCTCTGTTGCCACCGCCGGAACCTTCATCTCCCGCCATGGTGGGAGCACAGTCCGCGCCATCACCATCTCCGTCCCTGATGCAGCCGCAGCATTCACCATCTCAGTATCCAACGGTGCCGTCCCCGCCTTTCCACCGACCGACCTCGGCTGTGGCTATTGCATATTCGAGGTCGCCCTCTACGGTGACGTCATCCTCCGATTTATATCTGGCTCTGACCCGTCCATATATTTTCGCCCTGGATTCGACCACAACGAAAGTACCTCCGACCTTGATTATGGGCTCCACAGCCTCGATCATGTCGTCGGCAGCATCGAGAAGCTGGGATGCGTCTTCTCCTACATGAAGAAGTTCCTAGGTTTCCATGAGTTTATAGAATTCACAACTGAGGACGTCGGAACTGCCGAGAGCGGCCTGAACACTGCCGTCTTAGCCAACAATGAGGAGACCGTGCTGTTTGGGTCGAAAGTTGTTTCCATTGTAAAACTTGAGAAAATTACACTTTTGATTCAGTTACAAAGAAATTTAAATAACTCTCTCACAAACTCGAACAGAAGAGGCTACACGCGTAGATCTCCTATTTTTGTGGGTCTTTGCCTGTGCCGGGGACGCGTAATCCGTGGACCACCGAGCAGCTATCGTCGAATCGACGGGGTTTAGTTGATGCTTCGCAAAGGAAATAAGAACTTAAGCAAATATCTTAGCAAAGTAAGATATCTACTCTTCTCAAGAATAAGTCAAAGCTTAAACTCGAGGAATCTCCGTGTGGATCGTGTTCTTGAACTCCGGAAGCTTGGATTCTCTCTCTCTTTGCAATAGCTCTGCTTATCTGATCTCTGATTGCCCCTCTCCAAGTGGATGTAGGAGGGTATTTATAGCCCTTGAAAAACATGCCCTCTGAAGAAACACAATTGTCATAAGTGCCCAACATTTGCAAGCGCGGGCAAGCCGCCATGCTAAGCCGCCTCGCCACGCGCAGGCAAGAGTCGGCCGCTCGGGCCGGGCGCGAGAATATGGGTCCCGCTAATCGGCGAGGCGTTGTCGCCCCTCCACCGTTGTAACGGTTTCCGCTTTTTAGGCACGATTAAATGCCCTAAAATCACGCCTAGTGGGCGTATTTTCAGCGTGTAACCGCCTATTAAAGTATCTGAACGTCTCTCTGCGTTGATAAAGTCAAGTGGGCCCCATCGGCATTGATTTAGACCCTTCAAGAGCTCGTTTCAAGTATTCTGGGTGTCTTGCCTTTGGCGAGACACAAGTAAGTGCCTCGCCTATAGCGAGACACATCAAGGTGTCTCACTCGTGGCGGGGCACAAACAAGTGTCTCGCTCGTGGCGAGGCACAAACAAGTGTCTCGCTTGTAGCGAGGCATAAACAAGTGTCTCGCTAGTAGCGAGGCATAAACAAGTGTCTCGCTAGTAGCGAGACACAAGCGAGTGTCTCGCTTATAGCGAGGCACAAACAAGTGTCTCGCACTGTAGCGAGACACAATCTTCCCATATGTTGACTTCTTGAGATTTCGACGACGTTGTCCTTCGATCTTCTCATAATTTAGTCATATTTGGGGTTCTTCGGCAATTTTGATGCCTCTGAGATACCCCTCCAAAGTTTTCGGACTCCTCGTATTTTATCGAGTGCGGAATACTGGATAAGATCGCCTTGCTACGTTCAGCGTTGAACTTTGTAGAAGAGGCCCGTGTTTTGCTTCGGGCCAAACCCCGGTACGCCATGTCGCTATCCATATTCTGAGTTCAATAACTGTTGCATTTGTATTTGAATGGATTGAAATGTCGAAGTCGATTTTGGACTAATCATCTTCATCTTGAAGGTCACCACTTGGGTTGCGATTGAATGCCTTGAGAAAAAACGCCCCCGTTTTCTCAACATCGATTTCCGTGAAAGCTTCTATATGGAATATGGAACCGATTTTTTGAATATACTGCCTTGAATCTCGTGCAGAGGATAATCATCAAGATCTGGAAGTATCAATACACTTCGATGTTTCGCTCTTCGTGCACGGCAATTAAAAGTGTCTGACTTGAAGAAAGCGAGCGGGGCAATCAAGGTGTCTCGCTCGTGGCGAGGCACAAACAAGTGTCTCGCTCAAAGGGACCGCCACAGAATCTGTCTGAGCATGCTTGAGCTTCCGGAGGCGATGTAATGGCACATTTGCATTAGCAATGAGTTACAAAGTGCATTAAAATCACGGTAGGAGAAAGTGCTTAACCCCGGCAGGAAGAGTGAACTCGCTGTCTCAAGTTATTACTTGTATGATAGATATAGGATTTTTGGCAAACCCTCAGCCATCAACGGATTTGATGAGCCTTTACCAACTACCGTTTGAGTTGGGCTAGCATGTAGATTATCTGAGTCCGTTCTACATGTTACGTTGTGCTAAAAGAGTGAATTCTCTTAGACTTTATGCTACGATATTGAATCGTGAGACTCTGGCCAATTATTACGAGAATTAACTACCCTAAGCAAAGATGTGTTAGATGCGGACTTATCTCGATAAGGGCGAGATAATATCCCTATGCATGAAGGCATAGTTTAGGTGTCATTAGGTAATGACATCTATGCTACGATATTGAATCGTGAAGCGATCAATTATCACGGGAATTGATTACGTGGCGTGTGTTAGGCGACTTATCTCTAGTAAGGGCGAGATAACATCCCTATGCATGAAGGCATAGTTTAGGTGTCATTAGGTAATGACATCTATGCTACGATATTGAATCGTGGGCTTCGATCAATTATCACGGGAATTGATTACGTGGCGTGTGTTAGGCGACTTATCTCTAGTAAGGGCGAGATAACATCCCTATGCATGAAGGCATAGTTTAGGTGTCATTAGGTAATGACATCTATGCTCTGATATTGAATCGTAGACTTTTGGAATTGTGTCTTCTCTTGGGGCAGCGAACCCGTTGTGTCTTCTCTTGGGGCAGCGAACCCGTTGTATTGAAGAAGAAGAAGGTATTTTCTTATCTTCGCTTCACTTGACAACTCTTTGTTCACGCCAACCGAGTTAAAAGATTCTGATGCGTGCACCAAGGAATCTATAGAGAAACTCAAAGTGGGATCTCCACTTCGAGAATCAAGTTGGAGTCGGGCCACGCATTGACTTCAAGATACCTTTTAACTCATGTGAGTAAAAGGTGGAATTTGGATAACCCTAGCGCATGAAGGTCGATTACCCAATTTACATGGTTTGGCCTAACCATTGAAAGTTTTGACCAAGTGGGAATGAAAATTTAAAATGACCCTAAGCGTGCAAAGATTTGGTCAAGTGAAGAATGACCCTAGCTGTTTAAAGGTTTGGTGGTACTAGACCCAGTGGGAGTAGATTTGATTTCTAAACTAAGAATTAACTATCGAGGTAATAGTTAACATGATAGTTATTTTCTTTGTGGTCCCGCCATCCTATTGAAGAGGATTGGTGGGAGAGTTTAGTGGAGTTATCCAGAGATAACTTTCTTGTGGGCCTACCATCCTATTGAAGAGGATTGGTGGGAGATTTTGGAAGAGTTGGCGAAGATGAAGGAAAGAAGGTATTTTCTTATCTTTCGCTTCACTTGACAACTCTTTGTTCACGCGAACTGAGAGTTAAAAGATTCCTGATGCACGTGCACCAAGGAATCTATAGAGAAACTCAAAGTGGGATCTCCACTTCGAGAATCAAGTTGGAGTCGGGCCACGCGGCATTGACTCTGAAGATACCTTTTAACTCATGTGAGTAAAAGGTGGAATTTGGATAACCCTAACTGCATGAAGGTCTGATTACCCAATTTACATGGTTTGGCCCTAACCATTGAAAGTTTTGACCAAGTGGGAATGAAAATTTAAAAATGACCCTAACTGTGCAAAGATTTGGTCAAGTGAAGAATGACCCTAACTGTTTAAAGGTTTGGTCGTACTAGACCCAGTGGGAGTAGATTTGATTTCTAAACTAAGAATTAACTATCAGAGGTAATAGTTAACATGATAGTTATTTTCTTTGTGGTCCTGCCATCCTATTGAAGAGGATTGGTGGGAGAGTTTAGTGGAGTTATCAGAGATAACTTTCTTGTGGGCCTACCATCCTATTGAAGAGGATTGGTGGGAGATTTTGGAAGAGTTGGCAGAAGATGAAGGAAAGAAGGTATTTTCTTATCTTTCGCTTCACAATGGGAGTTTGGAGACCGTGACTATTTAAAAGTTTGATCATCCAAAATAGTGGGGGTAAAATTGGTGAATGGTATTTCTAGGCTATCAGAATATGATAAACCTGGGTCCTTCATCATAAGACGGGTTATCCTGAGTACACTAAAGATAGTATCTCTTCAGGGACTTCCCATTAATTGGCGTCGTGATCTTATCACCGCTCGCTACCAAGCCGATCTCGCTCGCACTCGGGTTGCTCTTGTAGGTATCCGCGTCGTAGTACGATAGGCCCGAAGAGCTTCACCAAGTTCGTCACTTTGACGTTATGACCCCGGCGTCAATTAGAGCCTGGATACTGTCTTTAAGGACAAAATAACTTTTGGTAGGATGATGGACCCTCCTGTGGTACGCACAGTATTTAGGATCTGAAGTCTTGTCAGCCTCCTCCTGATTTGTAATAGGTGGCAACTTAATTTTGTTGCTGTCAAGGAGGTGCTTGAAAATGATTGGAACTTCTTCATCTCGAAGAGTATGTCGATGGAATTCGATTTAGAAGTTTTTGTTGCTCCCGAGGTTGTTGGCGTGGTCGTAATTGCGGCGTTTGATTTCGTCAGCAGCGACCACGAATGCCTTTCCTCTATTGCGAGAGGCAAAATTTACTTTTGAGGGTCAACCATCTTTTCACCTCTTCGGCTTTCTTCCTTTTGAGGAAGCGTTGACTTGTTCTCCTCGTATTTTTAGATCTTTCCATGTAGTTGGTGGGGCGACCCCATGACTTCCAACAGATCAATGGAGAGATTATTGTGTACGTTGCAATATGAATTTCGGTGATTGGATCTTTGCGGTTTATGGCCTTATTGCGAAGCTTGACTAAACAGTAATCGTCTCTCCACTCTTACGCTTCTCATCTAGAAGAGTTCCAATGGAAACTTCGTGTCATCATCGAAGAAATTATCGAGAAAGAAGCTTTCCATGTCATCCCAAAGAAGCATGCTCCCAGCCTTTGAGTCTTCGATACCAATCGAAAGTTTCTAATGAAGGGTACCAACGAATGACCGAATCATCAAAGGCTCATTTCGAGATCACCCCAAATGAGACTTGAAATAGATCAAGTCTTTGTGTGGCGAACCCCTCCGTCAAAAGGTGTGAAATTAATCAAACCAATTTCACGGTAAGGGATTGAATCCCACTCTCGGATATGGGCACGGGATACGGTCCTTTTGACTTCTGTCGGACATCAAAGAATTGATTTTATCTTCAAGCTCTTTCATCTTTTCGCCATCATCCTCCCCTTGTTTTGGATTACTTCCAATAGGAAGAATTGGACCATTTCCACCTTGAGCACCGGATCGACTTTCTTTGGAGGTTGATCGGCGTAAATGTGTTCATCTATCTCGAATCACGTCTTCGATATTATGGGCATTATGGTGGGTAATTCCACCTTGTTGACTGGATTCAGTCAGATGAGGCGCTTGATTTCGCAATTCCCTCATCATTTGCAAGGCTAGCTCCATCTCCGTTTTCATTTGACCTTAAGCTCTTCTCTTTGCTTGGCTAAGGCTTCTTGTAACATTTGAGCTAGGGTTTCAGGTGTAATTGCAAAAGCTTTTCTGGGATGGCGACCAACACTTGATATTGTGTCATCGGAAGTTATCGCCGAATTGATGTCGGAAGCTTCGTCATCAGATGACTCTCCCTCATGCATCCTTCTATAGTCGATGCGTTGGGTAGCTCGCAATTGTAACAGAGACATTCTCGAGAAATCGAGACCCAACCTTTCCTCGAGTGAAGTCAGGATCTGCATCCGTCGCCGGTCCTTTCCCTTTGTTCACCATGTTGATAGTCACTTCGGGAAACTCATCAAATTGGATGGATGATCTCTTTCTTCTTCGATGTCGTCTTGTCTGTGGCTTCAGATCTTCCGTCGCATGTGGAAAGCCATTCGAATCTTGAAGCTCTTTGTGGGTGGCGTCCACTCGTAACAGCACATCCTGATAACAGCGTCTTAATCAATTTTGCACACGAGCAAGAACAATCTATTTCGTCAATCGTCCTCTTTCGAGTGTTGCTACCCTCGGCCTGATGATGTGGTTGGTGTGGGTTATTGCAAATAACATTTCCACCCCCAGATGTAACTTGGTTCCTCAGTGGAGGACAGGTCTTCTTTTGGTGGAATCGACTATTGGAAGTTGCTTCTGCATGAATAACAAGCGTTTGATCACCTTTGGTGACTTTGCGAATCACACGCTTCGTTTTGTCTTTATCAGCAGACTTGCGGACCCCCTTAGGGATACTCAAACGAGACGGAACGGGAACTCTTTCAGTTTGAGATGCGTCAGATGGCTCGGAACATTTCTGAACTTCACTTGGGATTTGGGTACGCCCCAACCTGCCGTTGTTCATGGATTGAGTGATCCAAACGCTCCATTACCGTGTTTTGACTTTGGTTCTCGACAGGGACCAAGGCGATCGAACACCGAATTGAAGGCTTTCCGCACTTAACGGCTGATACCTCACCGAGAAGTGGAAGAAAGGGCGAAAAGTCCATTTTTTGCTGCGGAGGATCCATCGCTGGCTGCAGGCGGCGCAGCCAGACCGCTCGGCGGGCGAGATAGTTTACACCGCCGCCAGTTGGTAGGCAGCCTTAGGCCGTTCGCGCTGAGGCGCTCCGAGCCGCTCTACCGAAGACTGCATGGAAGTGCACTCTTAAACCGCATTTTGATGTTGACTTGGGACCCAAATTTTATGATTTTGGGTCGACTCCTAAGTTGATTTCGACTCTGCGCCTTGCGAACAACGGCGATGCACGAACAGCGTGCGCGGCGCTTTAGGCGTGCTCCTTCCTTGTCAATCGGGTCCTTTTGGCGAGAATCCATTCTTCCTTGGGAGGAGTGTTGGCGGATTGAGGTTGGCGTTGTAACTGGCGGCGCCTCGATCCGCAGTTCGTGTTGTAATGAACTCCGTCTGTTGATTCCATGGCCTTTGCAAGTTGTCGGGCCATCTTTTGGCGTTGTCTCGGCGAGCCCTCTTCGTCGAGGCGGTTGAATCTTGTTGAATGACTCCTTCTTCGAAAGGAGTCAACTTGAGCAGCTCCCTTTGAGATCCACGGGTGTTGTTGAGAGGAAATGCGCCTCCGCATAGCGAGCGAGAATGGTTAGCATCACAACGAACGAACCTCCCTCTTAGGAGATGAGATCCTCCGATGTTTGCGGGGTGAGGAGGACTTGATGAGGAAGAGGAGAGATAGTCTTGAACTTGGCTTGTCGAAGAAGTAATCGATCCATCGACCATGAGGTCGGCTTGATCGCCGCAAGGTCGCGACACAACGATCTCGGGCTCGAGACCGTTGGCTCCCGTGGTCGCCATTGTGTTTGGGTCGAAAGTTGTTTCCATTGTAAAACTTGAGAAAATTACACTTTTGATTCTCGGTTACAAAGAAATTTAAATAACTCTCTCACAAACTTCGAGCGAGAAGAGGCTACAGCGTAGATCTCTGTTTTTGTGGGTCTTTACTGTCTTGGGGGCGTAATCCGTGGACCACCGGCGACTATCGTCGAATCGGCGGGGTTTAGTTGATGCTTCGCAAAGGAAACAAGAACTTAAGCAAATATCTTAGCAAAGTAAGATATCTACTCTTCTCAAGAATAAGTCAAAGCTTAAACTCGAGGAATCTCCGTGTGGATCGTGTTCTTGAACTCCGGAAGCTTGGATTCTCTCTCTCTTTGCAATAGCTCTGCTTATCTGATCTCTGATTGCCCCCCCCTCTCCAAGTGGATGTAGGAGGGTATTTATAGCCCTTGGAAAACATGCCCTCTGAAGAAACACAATTGTCATAAGTGCCCAACATTTGCGGTTAAGCTGGCTCGAGTGCCCTCAGCGTAGCTACCTCGCTCCTGGCGGCGGTGTCGCTACCTGGCGGCGAGGCAATATGGGCTACCTCGCTAGCGGTGAGGCGGTGTCGTCTCTCGGTATTTATGGTTTGGCTGCTTTTAGGCGCGATTAAATGCCCTAAAATCACGCCTAGTGGTATTTTCAGCGTGTAACCGCCCATTAAAGTATCTGAGCGTCTCTGCGTTGATAAAGTCAAGTGGGCCCCATCGGCATTGATTTAGACCCTTCAAGAGCTCGTTTCAAGTATTACGGGTGTCTTGCCTTTGGCGACAGTAAGTGCTCGCCTATAGCGAGACACATCAAGGTGTCTCACTCGTGGCGAGGCACAAACAAGTGTCTCGCTCATGGCGAGGCACAAACAAGTGTCTCGCTTGTAGCGAGGCATAAACAAGTGTCTCGCTAGTAGCGAGACACAAGCGAGTGTCTCGCTTATAGCGAGGCACAAACAAGTGTCTCGCACTGTAGCGAGACACAATCTTCCCATATGTTGACTTCTTGAGATTTTGACGACGTTGTCCTTCGATCTTCTCATAATTTAGTCATATTTGGGGTTCTTCAGCAATTTTTGAAGCCTACACGTGCTGTTGGATTTAATTTAATCATGATTAATCCAAAGAGATTTACACAAGAAGAGAGCGGAAGCTTTACCTGAATCCATCACCTGGTCTGTATTAGGGTTTGATGATCTTCTAATCTTAGAGTTTCTCCTTTAGGTTTCTCTTTAGATGGGGATAAGAGAGATGAGAGTGTTCACCCTAGATTAGCAACCATAACCCCATATATATATAGGTGTTGTACATTTACAATTTGGCCCCTCATCAAATTATAATTACAACCTGGTATCTGCATGTTTAGACCATGATTTAATTAAATACCCATTAACCTAACTTGATTGATCACTTTAGTGGGTTAGCCTTAAGTATAGCACTACATATTAATGTAACATATGTGCCCACAAATAAATTTAATTAGATTTAAATCTAACAATCTCCCACTTGGGCACCATATGTTTTCTTAAAATGTGTATAACCTTATGAGCTCAAAAATTGCTATCACGGATAAGGATATTTCCAAACAATCTCGTCCATCGACTATATCAATATAGGATCAGAGCGGTCTTTGTCACATTTATCGTGACTAAACCCATCAATGGTCACATATACCAATACAGTCAAATGACATAGATCAATCATGGATGTGCAGCATGAAAATTACATGCAATGTGATCTGTGCATGTCTATTTTCAATTGGTCCAACCTTAAACTTTAGTGAGGTCATCCTCAAGCATAATATAGCAGAGTGTATAATCTGAATACTTTATTCTGATCAGAGAAAATAACCAAATAAAAATATATCCAAAATACACATAAAGCAATAAAATCACAAACTCCCACTAAAACATGATATCCTCAAATATTACAACACCCATATGAGCAGTGTGCTCATGAAAAACCTTGGGTGGTAATCCTTTAATAAGAGGATCAGCTATCATGGTGTTTATCCCAATATGCTTTATGGATATCTGACCACTCTGTACCCTTTTTTTCACAACTAGGAACTTAATGTCAATATGTTTTGACTTAGTTAAGCTCCTGTTGTTATTGGAATACATTACTGCTGATTTATTATCACAAAATAACTTTAGTGGTCTTTTAATATTTTTCAGAATGCACAGTCCAGTGATAAAATTTCGCAACCATATTCCATGATTGGATGCCTCATAGCAAGCTATAAATTCTGCTGCCGTAGCGAAAGAAGCTACAAGTGTCTGTTTGACACTTTTTCAGGATATAGCTCCTCCAGATAACATATAAATGTAGCCTGATGTAGACTTTTTGCTATCTTGGCATCCAAAGAAAATCGAATCGAGTACCCAATGACCTCCAAGCGTTACGATTTCACGTATGTGAGCATATAGTCTTTTGTTTTCGAAGATACCTCATAACCCTTTTGATCGCTATCCAATGATCCATACCGTGGTTGCTTAAATATCGCCTAACATACCAACAATGTACGCAATATCCGATGCATACACACTGAAAGCATACATTAGACTCCCTACAGCTGAAGCATAGGGAATCTCTGCATTTCCTGAATTTCAAGGTTACCTTTAGGGCATTGATTGAGACTGAACTTGTCTCCTGAATTTCCTGAATTTCCTCCATGTGCATATAATCTCAAACCTAGTTTTGTTATTATGTGCATATAACCACAACCACATTCTCAACTTTATTTTCTCCTCTTTTGCACATAATCACATTCACTCTTCTAATCTCTCCACATCCACATTCACATTATTTACCACTCCTAATTTGTCACACACAACATAAGAATCAATATTGACCAAAATTCATACTTTCACCTTCCTCGTGAGATCGATAACTTTTTATACTATAACTTGGTAAGTTGTATACTTGCAACTCTAGGAGGTAATCATTTATTTCCTATCAATTGGGTTTACTCTGAAAAGACACCATGGGCATTAGTAATCGTTGCCGAGTCAATGAAGATCGAGCGGCAAGACCTTTGGGTCTTGGTTTTACTCGTGAGAATGATACCAAGGGCTTGGTATGTGCCTTGGTTTTACTCTGAAAGGACACCAAGGACTTTGGTGATTGTTGCCGAGTAGATGAAGATCGAACGGCAAGAGCTTCGTGCCTTGATTTTACTCGTGAGAACGATACCAAGGGCTTGGTACGTGCCTTGGTTTTACTCTTAAAGGACACCAAGGGCTTTGGTGATTGTTGCCGAGTAGATGAAGATCGAGCGGCAAGAGCTTCGTGCCTTGGTTTTACTCGTGAGAATGATACCAAGGGCTTGGTATGTGCCTTGGTTTTACTCTGAAAAGACACCAAGGGCTTTGGTGATTGTTGCCGAGTCGATGAAGATCGAGCGGCAAGAGCTTCGTGCCTTGGTTTTACTCGTGAGAATGATACCAAGGACTTGGTACGTGCCTTGGTTTTACTCTGAAAAGACACCAAGGGCTTTGGTGATTGTTGCTAAGTCAATGAATATCGAGCAATAAGAGCTTCGTGCCTTGGTTTTACTCTGAAAAGACACCAACGGCTTTGGCGATCATTAGAGTCGATGAGGATCGAGTGGCAAGAGCTTCGTGCCTTGGTTTTACTCGTGAGAATGATACCAAGGGCTTGGTACATGCCTTGGTTTTACTCATTAGAACTATACCAAGGGCTTGATGCGTGCCTTGGTTTACTTGTGAGAATGATACCAAGGGCTTGGTACATGCCTTGATTTTACTCGTGAGAATGATACCAAGGACTTGGTATGTGCCTTGGTTTTACTCGTGAGAATGATACCAAGGGCTTGGTATATGCCTTGGTTTTACTCATTAGAACTATACCAAGGGCTTGGTATATGCCTTGGTTTTACTCATTAGAACTATACCAAGGGCTTGGTACATGCCTTGATTTTACTCGTGAGAATGATACCAAGGGCTTGGTACATGCCTTGATTTTACTCGTGAGAATGATACCAAGGGCTTGGTACATGCCTTGATTTTATTCAAAAGACACCAAGGGCTTTGGTGATTGTTACTAGGTCAATGAAGATCGAGCTGCAAGAGCTTCGTGCCTTGGTTTTACTCATGAGAACAATACCAAGGGCTTGGTATGTGCCTTGGTTTTACTCTAAAAAGACACCAAGGGCTTTGGTGATTGTTGCTGAGTCAATGAAGATCGAGCGATAAGATCTTCATTCCTTGGTTTTACTCATGAGGACTATACCAAGAGCATGCTACCTGCCTTGGTTTTGCACTGAAATGACACCAAGGGCTTTGGTGATTATTGCTAAGTCAATGAATATCGAGCAATAAGAGCTTCGTGCCTTGATTTTACTCGTGAGAATGATACCAAGGACTTGGTATGTGCCTTGGTTTTACTCGTGAGAATGATACCAAGGACTTGGTATGTGCCTTGGTTTTACTCATTAGAACTATACCAAGGGCTTGGTATATGCCTTGGTTTTACTCATTAGAACTATACCAAGGGCTTGGTATATGCCTTGGTTTTACTCAAAAGACACCATGGGCATTAGTAATCGTTCTTAGAGTCAATGAAGATCGAGCGGCAAGACCTTTGGGTCTTGGTTTTACGTGAGAATGATACCAAGGGCTTGGTATGTGCCTTGGTTTTACTCTGAAAAGACACCAAGGGCTTTGGTGATTGTTGCCGAGTCGATGAAGATCGAGCGGCAAGAGCTTCGTGCCTTGGTTTTACTCGTGAGAATGATACCAAGGGCTTGGTACGTGCCTTGGTTTTACTCTAAAAAGACACCAAGGGCTTTGGTGATTGTTGCTAAGTCAATGAATATCGAGCAATAAGAGCTTCGTGCCTTGGTTTTACTCATGAGAACGATAGCAAGGGCTTGGTATATGCCTTGGTTTTACTCTAAAAAGACACTAAGGGCTTTGGTGATTGTTGCCAAGTCGATGAAGATAGAGTTACAAGAGCTTCGTGCCTTGATTTTATTCATGAAAATGATTCCAAGGGCTTAGCACGCACATTGGTTTTACTTTGAAAAGACACCAACGGCTTTGGCGATCATTACCGAGTCGATGAGGATCGAGTGGCAAGAGCTCTGTGCCTTGGTTTACTTGTGAGAATGATACCAAGGGCTTGGTACGTACCTTGGTTTTACTCTGAAAAGACACCAAGGGCTTTGGTGATTGTTGCCGAGTTGATGAAGATCGAGTAGCAAGAGCTTCGTGCCTTGGTTTTACTCGTGAGAATGATACCAAGGGCTTGGTACATGCCTTGATTTTATTCAAAAAGACACCAAGGGCTTTGATGATCATTGCCGAGTTGATGAAGATTGAGCGACAAGAGCTTCATGCCTTAGTTTTACTTTTGAGAACGATACCAAGGGCTTGGTACGTGCCTTGGTTTTACTCTGAAAAGACACCAAGGGCTTTGGTGATTGTTGTCGAGTTGATGAAGATCGAGCGGCAAGAGCTTCGTGCCTTGGTTTTACTCGTGAGAACGACATCAAGGGCTTGGTACGTGCCTTGGTTTTACTCTGAAAAGACACAAAGGGCTTTGGTGATTGTTGTTGAGTCGATGAAGACCGAGCAGCAAGAGCTTCGTGCCTTGGTTTTACTCATTAGAACTATACCAAGGGCTTGGTACATGCCTTGATTTTATTCAAAAAGACACCAAGGGCTTTGATGATCATTGCCGAGTTGATGAAGATTGAGCGACAAGAGCTTCATGCCTTAGTTTTACTTTTGAGAACGATACCGAGGGCTTGGTACGTGCCTTGGTTTACTCTGAAAAGACACCAAGGGCTTTGGTGATTGTTGTCGAGTTGATGAAGACTGAGCGGCAAGTACTTCGTACCTTGGTTTAACTCGTGAGAATGAGGTCAAGGGCTTGGTACGTGCCTTGGTTTTACTCTGAAAAGACACAAAGGGCTTTGGTTATTGTTGTTGAGTCGATGAAG
The DNA here is from genome assembly GCA_012295165.1 of Asparagus setaceus. NCBI lineage: Eukaryota > Viridiplantae > Streptophyta > Magnoliopsida > Asparagales > Asparagaceae > Asparagus > Asparagus setaceus. The sequence continues at coordinate 23,385,093 of CM022704.1, read as the reverse complement.
ACCGAGCAGCAAGAGCTTCGTGCCTTGGTTTTACTCATTAGAACTATACCAAGGGCTTGGTACGTGCCTTGGTTTTACTTTGAAAAGACACCAAGCGCTTTGGTGATTGTTGCTGAGTCGAGTTGCAAGGACCTGCATACAGATTAGCCAAAAAAACAAAGCATTCCCTACTTTTAAAGTCGTTTTATATTTACAATGTGTTGGGAGTCCTTCCCAAATTGCTATTACACTTTTTTGGATTGCTAAGACTATTTTTTAACTTTTCATCATGCATTTTATTGGGCGGCGTTCTTTTTTTGTTGACGAGTGTTCCGTAACGAGGGATTAGCTATCACAATGCTAGCTGGTGGTTAGTTGGTGATCACAGAGTAGGTGTGACAACTTCTGTTAGGATAACTGCTCCCACTTCATGTGCTATGGGGTCTCTCCCGCGGAAGCTTCGTGGGTAGCTCTGCAAGTTCCCACCAAGTTAGTGAAAAAAAGGCTCATGTGGTCTCTTCGTACCTATTTTTTGTTCGCCAGTGCACGTTGCTGGCAGTGGAGAAATAGTTTCCTTGATCCACTCTCCCTGTTTTCAGCATCGGTGTTCACTTTTCTCCGAGAGGGACGCTAGGTGACGGAGGAAGTTGAGCGGATAGACGCGGCTAAGATCAATTGATTCTTGTTAGCCGATTTATTTGACATAGTTGGAGTTGATTGTTTTTCCATGATTTAGAATTAAAGACCAACCATTCCTTAAAAGGTGGAGAAGAGGCCAACAGTGGGCGCTAAATTATTGATGTTAGAAAGTTGAGGTGTGATTTAGGGGAGTTAAACTTAATTTCTGGGTCCCTTAATCACCTTTGATGGTTAATCTTCAGTTAAGGGTCTTGATTTGTACTTCGCTACACAAATAATAGAGGTTATAGGCACTGGAGGTTATTTCCTCCGGCGTGCCCTCCGCCGCTCAAGTCAGTGATTGTTTCTAGTTAATCTGAAGAGAAAAATAGAGTACAATCTTGTTAACTTTTTTATTTAAAAATACCTACCTTGGTTCAATAGAAATCACCATTATTTATAGAGATTTTATTGGGGCACGTTGGTAATTTTAGCCGAATGTGTGCAGTTTTGGTTCAGACCCTGCTTTACACATGTTGGCAATTCATTGGCCGAGTCGCCTTTGTACAGTGATGGGACTGTTAGAGTAATGGCGTGTCCGAGGATCTTTAAAGGCTCTAGTTTGAAAGGTCATTATGACTCTAACACCACATTAATTGTTGATGGCGACTAGGCGACAAAGTACGGGCGCTGACTGTACATTCATTAAATACAGCGTAACTTTTGATGATACTTGCCGGGCCGTTCCACTATTCAAGACGAGCTGTGTTGGATCTGAGTGGAGAATGACATTCATCTCGGAGTTAGACATCTAGCAGGTCGGAAGCGCCTTTCATCTAAGATTTGGATCGTGAGGCTGGTTGGTCGGCCTATCATCCGAGTTGTGCTTGCAAATACTTTGGGAGTCGGCCAGTTAGTTACTACATGGCCACTCTTATTAGGCTCGGTAATTTCCAGGGTATAGCACTTAGGAATTTAGATTTCAAGAAGAATAGTTAAGAGTAAACAACGATAAGTTAACGTTAGAAACTTTTAACATGTATTTTCCATCAAACAATAAGTTAGAATGTATTCGGTGAAGTTATTTAAGCGAGACATATTATACATCAAAAAATCAACAACAAAACATGGATAGTTAACCAATAACTAGAAACTTTAGAAAGGCATATCTGATGGAATTTTTAGATGATGGAAGTGTTGGGAAATCAAAGAGTAGGATTTCAAGCCTAAGACCAAATGTGAGAATATGATAATCTAATGCGGAATGAACAACAACACAAGCAACTACAATGGACAATTAAAATTAACATGGTTCAGCCGCAACCCGGGCCTACATCCACAAATAAGGAGAGATCTTTCACTATGTCAACAAGAAGAGAACAATCTCTCAACACTTAAAGCTTACACAAAGCTTGAGACTCTAACAATGGGAATAATGGGGAATTACAAAAGGTTTATCTCGTTAGCTCAAAACCTACTACACATTTGTTGAATCTCCTCTCAATAAGAGTAGAAGGACCCAACTCACCAAGATGATGTAGAATGTTGAACAAATTAACCCAATTGAGCTCTTCAGAAACCTTACCTTTCTCCCCCTCTTCTCTTCTCCCTCTCGCAAGACTCCACACTTATGAGGATACCATAGAATCCTCTCCTCTTCATATCACGGAAGCCCTTATATGACTTAAGTTCCAACCCAAATATATATGGGTTGAACCAACTTGGCCAAATATTCACACAACTTGACTAACCAAATATTTGAGCCCACTCATAGGTATGGACCCAAAGCCAATAATCTCTCCCTCCATGCCTATGAGGGGAGATGCCAATGACTAATGACTAGAAGCCATGCCGGTCACCCTTTTGCCAAAATACTCGCTTCTCCTTTGACATCCTCTTTATCTACATGTTGACTCTAGAAAATTCCACCTCACATACACATACCTTCGCTTGCATCTTGTAAGGAGTGCAACACCTTTTGCCCTTGCTGCTAGAAGCGATCCTTTGGTGAGCTTCTAAGCACCGCCACCAAACATATTTATGTACCCTTCTTCATCAAGCTTTCTCACCGATAAAATATTGACGCGAAGATCTGGTACATTCTGCACATCCTTGAGCACTAACTTGCAGCCAAGTTTGGTCTTAACATGAACATCACCAACACCAACAACTCTCAAAATGCCTTTGTTACCCATCCTCACAACACCATAATCACCAAGTTTGTAGGATGCGAACATATCCCTCCTAGGAGTAGCATGATAGAAGGCTCCCATGTCGACCACCCAATCTGTGTCCTGAGACCCAACACAAAGGCTCGATTCTTCGCTACTAGTAGAGATAATAATAATATCCCCTTCAATTATAGCAGTGGTGTTCTCTTTTTATCTAACTTTTCTTCGTTAGCCCTCTCCATTTGTTCTTTTTTTTCCACTTGTAGCAATTCTTCTTGATATGCCTTCTTTGTTACAATAAAAGCATGTACCCTTTTTGGCCTTGACTTGCTTCTTGACATTGAACAATTGTTTTCTTCTTTGAGCTTTGCTCTTCCTCTATTTTGAGTAACTAGTGCCTCCAAATGTGAGGTTCGAGATTTTTCCTTCTCAACTCTTCATTCAACAAGCTACTTAAACTCAATGTGACAACACTATCCAGAGCCGAGTTGCTAAGGGACACCACCAATGTCTCCTGACTTTTCGACAGGGAACTAAGCAATAACATTGCTTGCAACTCATATTTAAGAATCATCTTCATAGAGGAGAGTTGGTTCACAATACTTTGAAACTCATTCAAGTGCTCCGCAATACAAGATCATTCAGTGTATTTCACATTTACAAGCTTCCGAATGAAGAATGCCTTGTTGCTCTCTGTCTTCCTTTCATGAAGATTCTCTAACTTCTTCCATGGAACATATGCCGAACTCTCCATGGAAACTTGATGAAAAATGGAATCATCCAACCATTACTGAATAAATCCAACGGCCTTGCGATCAAGCGTCTTCCACTAAACATCGGACATATCTTTGGGAATGCATTTATCACCTCCCAAAGGTGCATAAAGATCCTTATAATATAGTAGATCCTCCATTCTAGGCTTCCATATTACCTAATTGCCTTCATTTAGGCTAATCATGCTACATGTGTTGCTATCCATCTCTCACTCACCACAAAGAGAACAAAAGTCTCTCTCAAGCAAGTCACCAAACACCTTGTGATAACCTTGCTTTGATACCACTTGTTGGGAAATCAAAGAGTAGGATTCCAAGTCTAAGATCAAATATAAGAAGATGATAATCAAATGCGGAATAAATAACAACACAAGCAACCATAGTGGCCAACCAAAATTAACGCGGTTCGGCCACAATCCGTGCCTACATCCACAAACAAGAAGAGATGTTTCACTATACCAACAGGAAGAGAACAATACACCTTCCAACACTTAAAAGTTTACGTAAAGCTTGAGACTCCAACAATGGGAACAATGAGAAATTATAAAGGGTTTACCTCACTAGCTCCAAACCTACAACACACTTGTTGAATCTCCTCCCAACAAGAATAGAAGGAGCCAACTCACCAAAATGATGTAGAATGTTGAACAAATCAATCCAGTTGAGCTCTTCACAAATTCTAGCTTTATCCCCCTCTTTCTCTTTTCTCTTTCACAAGACTCCACATTTATGAGAATACTACAGAATCCTCTCCTCTTCATAATACTTAAGCCCTTATATGACTTAAGTCCCAACCCAAACACATATAAGTTGCACCGACTTAGCTGAGTATACTCAACTGGACTAACCAAATGTTTGAGCCCATTCATAGGTATGGACCCAAACTCAACATGAAGATCAAGAAAAAAACAAAGAGAAGAAACAGCTATATGTCAGATCAAGGATCAAAAAAATCATAGGAAGGAGACTAATTGTTAGAAGAAGGAAATCATAGGAAGAAACTGTTTCCTTAAAGCAAACAGGGATCTCTCAAATGTAGAAGAGAGTCACATAGATCGAACGAGTGAATCTCAACAAAAGTTAAGGGAATTTGAAATGGTGCGGTTCCAAAAAAATTATTGAACAACACAAGACTGTTGTAATTTGTCCAATAGGATCATTTACGAGGCAACACAACACGCATCCTCATCATAGTAAAATCTTCAACACCAATTATAATATAATGTCTTTCACATATTTTGAGTTTAAGGTCGACTGGTACAGATCGACTGATGAATAGATACTTGGTAAGTGGGAAATTTACAAACAATCTCATGAGTAAGGGAGACAATCACAAGATCAGAGTGTGACTGTGGAACATGCACAAAAACATGCACAAGACAGTTTTTCGGGCTTAGTAGTCGACTACTCTGAAGTAGTAGTCGACTACACTGCAGACGACAGAGAGATGATTTTCCGCTGGAACCTTAGTAGTCGACTACACTGAGTTAGTAGTCGACTAATCTGCAGTCGACAGAAAGGTGTTGCTCTGTTTTGGGTCTTAGTAGTCGACTACTCTGAAGTAGTAGTCGACTAATCTGGGCAGATTCCGAATACGAGTTTTGGTTTTAAACCTGGTTCGTTTAGAGTTTATATATAACCCTAAACCTGATTAATTAGGGTAGTATTGAACACGTTTTGAGCAGCCTTTGAGAGGGTATTGTGCATCTTTTGGGAGGAGATCTTGTGAGAGATTTGAGAGGTTTGTTTTTAGGGTTTCTTGGTGAGAACTTGTAATCCTAATTTATATTCTCTCTTTTCTATTAGTAAAATCCCCCCTCCTTGCCCCGTGGACGTAGGCAACTTGCTGAAACATGTAAATCTCGTGTCTTTACTATTTTGCTGTGTATTTGCTATTGTTTGTGTGGTGGTTTCTCTCGGCTCCGCTGTCCGCGCTCCCAACAATTGGTATCAGAGCTGTTATTCAGATTGGAAGTGGTGTAGCTTCTGGTTTGAGGTGGTGCTCGGTAATTTCTGAGAGAAGCGGGTTTATTAATACAAACGGAGAATGGCGTCTACCAGTAAATCGGTCAAAGTGGGAAAATTCGAGATTGAAAAGTTCAATGGGAAGAATGATTTTTCCTATTGGAGGATGCAGATGAAAAACTCACTGATTTCGCAAAAATTGCACAAGGCTTTGGCTGGAAAAGAGAAGAAGCACAAGGATATGTCTGATGAGGATTGGGAGGAGCTGGATCTGGAAGCACGGCGTCGATTATCCTATGCCTTGAAAGGGATGTAGCTTTCTTGGTAGATGGAGAGGAAACGGCTGCGGGCGTGTGGAAGAAGTTAGAAAGTACCTTCATGACGAAGAGTCTAACGAACCGGATCTATTTAAAATCCAAATTGTATACTTGCAAGATGGAGGAGGGCTCATCAATCCGGGAATACATCAACAAGTTTGATAGGATCATATCAGACTTGAAAGACATAGATGTGAAAGTTGTAGATGAGGATCAGGCGCTTCTACTACTTCTGTCTCTGCCGAAGTCTTATGAGAACCTGGTGCAAACACTGATGCTTGTAGGAGACAATTTGAAGATGGATGAGACTAGAACGGCGCTTCTAGCGGATGACCTTCGGAAGATTGCAACCAGTGACATGACTACTGGTGGTAACAAAGAACAAGCGCAAGGATTGTTTGCTAGAGGAAGGAGCAATGAGCGAGGAAAAGGCAAGGGAGGAAAGTCTAGACCTAAATCGAGACCTCTTGCGGGAAAATCGTGTTTCAAATGCGATGAAGTTGTGCATTTCAAGGTCGACTGTCCAAATAAGAGAGTAGGTGGAAAGAAGAATAACAACAACAAAACTGAGAGAAGAGAGGGCAAGGAAGAGGCGAGCTACGTTTCAGAGGAAGGGAGCGATAAGGAGTGCTATGTCGTCACGGGTGGCGAGGATATCTCCGGAAAGTGGATACTTGATTCTGGTTGCTCTTACCACATGTGTCCAAATAGGAAGTGGTTTACTACCTACAGGGGCATTGATGGTGGAACCGTATTGATGGGGAACAACCATGCTTGTAAAACGGTGGGGCTAGGTAATATCAAAATCAAGATGCATGATGGAGTGGTTCGAACCTTGACGGATGTGAGGCATGTTCCCGACTTGCGGAAGAATCTTATCTCAGTTGGTGCATTGGACTCCGGCGGTTGCAAAATTGTTACGGAGAACGGAGTGAAGAAGGTTGTTCGGGGTTCCCTTGTAGTGATGAAGGGTGTTCGTCACGGTAATTTATATACTCTCTCAGGTACGACGGTGACGGGAGATGCAGCGGTTGGAACTGAAGGAAGTGGTGGAGACCCATGTGAGCACACACGGTTATGGCATAGGCGGCTTGGGCATATGTCAGAGAAGGGTCTAGTTCTGCTTGGTAAAGAGGGTCTGGCGAAGAATCAAGGAACCTAGCATGGACTTTGCGAGGATTGTGTGTATGGAAAGTCACACAGGGTTCGGGCCGAGAAGCAAGTCTAAAAGCGAGGGATACTAGATTATGTGCATACGGATGTTTGTTGTCCCACTGCACTAACTTCTAAGGGTGGTTCCAGATATTATGTCTCGTTCATAGATGACTATTCGAGGTATGCTTGGATTTACTTTCTGAAGCATAAGAATGAGGTGTTCGAGACATTCAAGAAGTGGAGAGCAATGGTTGAGAACAGAACGGGAAAGAAATTGAAGACACTAAGATCTGATAACGGTACAGAGTATACAGATGGTGCTTTCAAGGAGTTCTGTGATCAGGAGGGAATTGTTCGATGATTATCATATTTTAATTATATTTTTATACCCTTATTACCTATGTTATATGAATAACGATATTACTAATAATCATTTTATCTTATTTTGCGGCTAATAAAGAAATAATGAATAAAAGCCCAAATGACTCAAATTCTCTCAATTTCTACCAATATTTGAAGCCCAAATCAAGACAAACAAAGGCCCAAGATACCAAATTGATCCAAGAGAAATTCGTGAAGAAAAATCAAGAAAAGATAAATTCGGTTGGGAACCAATCGGTTGACCAACGGTTGGCCAACTTGTTGGCTAACCGGTTGGCTAACGATCGCCAACCGATCGGTTTGCAACAGATTCGAATTAATGGTGGATTTCTCTTCCTTTTGGCTAGGTTTGATCCAATGGTTCACATCAACTCCGTTGGGCTATAAATAGGGTGAAGGTGAGGGTTTTGAGTGTGAAATATTTTGTAAAAACTCCATTTGGAGAGGAGGGTCACTCTTAATTGAGAAGACCTTCCAAATATTGTAACTTTGTTACACAATAAATGAAATTTTTCACCCTTCAATTTCCTTTCTCTTCTTCTAATCCAAGGACCAAAGGAGGATTAGATTAAGATCGAGTTGTTGGTTTTCCTTTTATTTCTTTTTCATTTTCTTTCTTGTTCATTTTATTGTTTTATAGCTTAGATTTACTTTCATGCAATTTAATTTCATGCAATTTACTTTCATGCAATTTACTTTCATGCAATGTATTTAATTTTGTATTTACTTTCTAGAATAGATTTTCTTTTCTTTAATTCACCTTGAGGCTAGAACCCTCTAGGGAATTACCCTTTTCTAAGTGTGGAGCTAATACTTGTGGGATCCTAGAGATTGTTTGAAACTAGCTAACAAATCCAACTCATTTTCATGAGATTGAGATAAGCTAAGTGGATCTACTCTAGATTCCTCATATCTTTAATTAATCCTCCATACTTTACCTTCTTTATTTTCCTCTTATCCTTGTTTTTCATTTGTTTGTTATTTTCCTTTATTCTTGATTTCATTGATTTTACTTCTCTCTCAATCTCATATTCCCTCCATGTGCATATAATCTCAAACCTAGTTTTGTTATTATGTGCATATAACCACAACCACATTCTCAACTTCATTTTCTCCTCTTTTGCACATAATCCACATCCACTCTCTCTTGTCTCTCCACATCCACTTTCACCATTTTCTTACTTTCATTTTATTTGAATAACTCCTAATTGTCACGCGCATAATTTGAGAATCAAAACTTGAGCAAAACTCTTCCTACTTCCCGTTCCTCGTGGGATCGATAATCTTATATACTATAACTTGATCAAGGTTGTATACTTGCAACTTAGGAGGTAATCATTTATTTCCCATCAAGTTTTTGGCGCCGTTGCCGGGGAACGGTGCATAAGTAGGATTTTTATTAAGTTTGGTTCCTTATTTTGTGTGTTTTCTTTTGTGTAGGAACTTGGAGCTTGAAGATCAAGAGTTGAAGAGTCAAGATTGAAGAATTGCCTCCAACGAGGCTTTGCATTGCTTTTGCGTGGGTAACTTCTCTATCTAGTATTTTCAATTCCACCCTTTAGATAGTTCATATACATTAGAGACAATTAGGATAAAAAATAATAAAAATAAATAAAAAAAAGGATTTTTTTTTTACCCTTGTCGACCCTAATAAACTTCATTTTTTTTATTGTCGACCATAATAAAAAATAAAAAGATTTTTGTTTTGCATCCTTTTAGTTGCTTTTAATTCCTAGGGTTGCATTTCATATAATAGTAGGAATTCACCAAGTGATTTGAGCATCTTGATTTGGCACACACTTGAAAATATTTTTAAGGGCAAAACCCATTAATCAAGATAAGGTGAGGGATTTCATCACACTTTCCTTCGCCCAAAAATCACTAATTCCTCACTACACATACCCAAGCCTCTTAAAACTGATTAGACGTTGGCCCCTAAGGATTCGAGCTCATTAAGGAACAATAATTTCTTAAGTGAACCGGTCCAAGTTTATTTGGATTAATTGGTGTCTAAGACAAGGTTTAGGGGTTGCGTAAGGCGCTCCGAAAGGAAAGAGGTACTTAATTGATCTTTGATCTCCCTCTAGTACTATCCTTACGGCTAATTACCCAAGTAAACTTTGATCTTTTCACTAAGGGAATTTTTGGTTAGGAGCTGGTCTAAGTCAAGTTTAGGCTTAACCCTAGAGTTAGGGTGATTGAAAAGTGATTGCCTTGATTTATTTTAGTTAGTTTTTCCTTATTTTTTTCTCATCATCTTCTTAGCTTTTTCTCTTGTCCTTTTCAAATAAAAAAATTTTGGTGTATGCAAACTTGGGTTAGGGATAATACCAATCGCTTAATTCATTTTGATCCATCTCTTGAACCAAACGAAATGGCCAATACCAACCCACTGTTCTTCAAGATGTTTGTTACCCCACTAGAAATTCAATCCCTCTTGCATAAAACTCCCGAGGTCAATGGAGCAAATTTGAACTTAGACCGCATTTTATTAACATGCTTCCCAAATTCTAGGAGTAGAAACCGAAGGCGCTTACATTTTCATCTCGAATTTGAAGAAGTTTGCCTCATGATCAAGATGAGGGACTTAGCGAAGATCGATCAAACTCGATTTATTCCATTTGCCCTTAAGGACAAAGCCAAAAATGGTCAGATAGCTTGCCCACATTCCATCTCAACTTGGGGTGAATTTGTAAAAATTTTTACGAAAAATTCTTTCCTATCCACAAAGCGGTCAAGCTTAGAAACAAAGATTCAAAATTTTAAAATTGTCGGAGAACCTTTTTGGAAGTATTTTGACAAATTCAAAGATCTTTTTATCCAATGTCCTCACCATGGTCTTGAAAAGTGGCGATTATGCCAAATCATTTATGAATGATTGGATTATTCTTCAAAACTTCCTTAGAGTCAATGTGTCAAGGGATTTCATGAAGAAAAATGCCGATGAAGCTTGGGACTTTTAGAGAGTTTATCCGAGAAAACCATGCGATGGGAACATTGTGATGACCGTGTTTCATCGGTTCCCAACCCAAACCAGGTGTTTGTCCTTAGAAGCGAACATAGCCTCGAAGCAAAGATGGCTACAATCATGCGTAGGTTAGAAGCTTTAGAAGTCAAAGAACGAGCTCCACTCAAATCAATCAAGTTTACGCCTCGGGTTGTCATAGCTGCGTCTCCATCTCATGTTTCGAGGAATGTCCTCTTTTAGGATCCGTCGACCACTAGGTCGGATAAGCCCATTTTGGTCCGTTGAATGATCCATTTTCTCCAATCGACAATCCAGTTGGAGAAATCATCCAAATTTTGCATGGAACCGGAAAACTACTCAGAAATTAAAATTTCCTCCCTCTTCAACCCAACAATTCTCTAGGGGCAATACGGTTCCTCTCAATTTTCAACAACCAAATCGTCATTTCAAAATCGGTCTCCTCATCACCAATCTGCAAATCACACTCCTCAAATTGCTGATCATGATAAGCGTCTTAATGTCTTGGAAAGGGTCTAGAAACTTTGATTAAAACCTCTACAGACCACGAACTTATTGACTCAAACATCAAACACGTTGAATTCCTTCATGCAATCAGCAGGGCAAATCCTCACTTCTAACACTCAAGCCATAGCTAGGTTAGAAACCCAACTTGGTCAACTAGCTAATGCCATGAGTGAGAGAGAGAAAGGAACTTTTAGAGTCAACCCGTGCCCAACCCAAAGGACACGGATCAAGTTCAACCTACCAAGTGAAGTGAATGCAATCCATTCACTACGGTCAGTGGTGAAATAAATGGGTTAGAATGCCTCTAAGTGAAACCCTTGAACCAGAAAAAATTATCTCTCCTTCTGATATCTCTACTCAGAAATCACACCCTTCTGATGACTCAGAACCTGAACCAGAACCAGAGTCTAATCAATTTCAACCAGTTGTTCCTTGCAGGATAGACTCGGGCCTAGGAAGCACTCCTCTCGGGGAGGAGAAAATTCTAGAGACTTTCAAGCGAGTTAAGGTCAACATTCCTCTTTAGATGTCATTGAACAAATTCCTTCTTATGCCAAATTCTTAAAGGAATTATGTACCAAAAGAGGCAAATAAATGTTCCAAAGAAAGTCTTTCTTGTGATATTGAAGTCCTCTCAAAGTCGTGCCATTGAAACATAAGGATCGAGGTTGTCCTACCATCTCATGTATCATTGGTAATACTCGTATTGATAAGGCTTTTAGACTTAGGGGCGGTGTCAACTTGCTTCCATATTCAATCTACCAACAACTAGGTGTCGGGGAACTCAAGCCAACTAGATGCACACTTGATTAGTGATAGATGCATTAAGGTCCCTATGGGTGAAATAACGGATGTATTGATAAAGGTTGGCGACTTTATTTTTCTGTTGATTTAGTAGTCACGGAAGCGCAACCGTTTCCAATCCCAAAGGAATACAGTGATCTTAGGAAGACCGTTCTTAGCCACTTCTAATGCTCTCATCAACTGTAGAACCGGTCACATGAAGGCATCTTTTGGGAATCATTGCTGAACTTAATATTTTCAATCGAGAAATAATATTGATAATCGACCTTTGAAATCAATTACATCCAAGAAAGTTTAGCAGTAGAGAATGAATCGACATTAGTTTTGAGGAAATCTTTCATGAGGCTGGAAATTTTAAAAATTCGTGTTTTATTTTTCAAAATGAGGAAGCTGTGTTGAATACATGCCTCTTGAATGCAACATTGAAGAACTCTTTTCGATGAGCTTAGATTTTTGAAAGAGCAACCAAAATATCAAATTTTCATTAATCAAAATCTAAGTTCAAAATGCATAACACCAATAAGACCTACCTTAATTTCTTTGCAAAACACATTGCAAACCTTGGAATTTTCAGAATTTGAGAACATCATTGATTATATCATCTTGAAATTCTTTAAATTTCGGGTAGAATTTTCAGCAATAAGGTAGGATTTAATGTAGAATGTGAGCTTCTCATGTTTCATCTTTTATTCTACATTTTTATTTTTGTCCCACAATAATAATAAAAGAATTTATTCTTCTCTCATGTGAGAGTTTCTTGTTCTTTTCAATATGAAAAAAAAGAAAAAAAAAGAGAGAATAAATTTTTGACTTCACCTTCTCATACCAAAGGTAATTACGAATTTTTATCATTGTTGAAGTCGACCAGAACAAATGTAAGTGCTTCCACTCTTATCTGTTTTACTTTGTGCATAATAGAATTTGCATTGAGGACAATGCAAAATTTAGGTGTGGGGTGGGGATTAGTCATTTTATCTTTATCTTAGTTTTTTTTACCATTTGTTTATGTCATTTTTTTCTCTCTTTTCATCATAAAAAAGTAGTCACTTGCCAACTTAATAGAGTTGATTAATAATTGATCAATTTGATAGAATTTAAGTCTTCTAATCCTTAGTTAGTTCTATACTCAAGTTTACCTTTTATGATAACTCCAAATAAATTTCTTAAGAAATGATTTTCAAGTAGTATACTTTACTTAAGTTTTAACTTAGATTTTTAATTAAAGTAATGGAATTTTTGCATGCCTAACTTAGAGTTGAAAATAATTTTTCAAGTTGTCTTGATCCAAATATTGTTCAGAATATATATACATATACACATATATATATTATACTAACTTAACAAAAGAAGAAAAATTTCTCTTAAAATCATTGGTGGTTCTATTTTACTAAGCCTAAGTTGGTAGTAATTAATGTAGAATGTGAGCTTCTCATGTTTCATCTTTTATTCTACATTTTTATTTTTGTCCCACAATAATAATAAAAGAATTTATTCTTCTCTCATGTGAGAGTTTCTTGTTCTTTTCAATATGAAAAAAAAGAAAAAAGAGAGAATAAATTTTTGACTTCACCTTCTCATACCAAAGGTAATTACGAATTTTTATCATTGTTGAAGTCGTAGAACAAATGTAAGTGCTTCCACTCTTATCTGTTTTACTTTGTGCATAATAGAATTTGCATTGAGGACAATGCAAAATTTAGGTGTGGGGTGGGGATTAGTCATTTTTATCTTTATCTTAGTTTTTTTTACCATTTGTTTATGTCATTTTTTTCTCTCTTTTCATCATAAAAAAGTAGTCACTTGCCAACTTAATAGAGTTGATTAATAATTGATCAATTTGATAGAATTTAAGTCTTCTAATCCTTAGTTAGTTCTATACTCAAGTTTACCTTTTATGATAACTCCAAATAAATTTCTTAAGAAATGATTTTCAAGTAGTATACTTTACTTAAGTTTTAACTTAGATTTTTAATTAAAGTAATGGAATTTTTGCATGCCTAACTTAGAGTTGAAAATAATTTTTCAAGTTGTCTTGATCCAAATATTGTTCAGAATATATATACATATACACATATATATATTATACTAACTTAACAAAAGAAGAAAAATTTCTCTTAAAATCATTGGTGGTTCTATTTTACTAAGCCTAAGTTGGTGAGTAATTAAGCAGGAGTATTTCTATACTTAATGACCTAAGCCCAATTGGGTTGGGATTCATTGGCCCAAAACTTCGCTAAATGGTCACTTAGAAAGCCCGATTAAAAGAACAAAACCACCAAGGAATAAAGAGTTAAAAAAATTGTCATACTAATCATGTTTTTATATATAGTTATATTTGTATATGTTCTTGAAAAATTAAATGGATTTAAAGACTTGAAGTTTGTTTAAAACAAAGAGTTAGCATGTTCTTTTCAAAACTTTCAAATTAAATTTTTGAGTTAAACTTGGTTTTGTATAACTATAATGAAAGGATTTTCTTAAGAAAATTACATTGGAGTTATGATAAAACGTTTTCTTGAGTATTAACCAACTTCAATTGGAATGTTTAAAGATATCAAATGAATTAATTATTTTATTAACTTCTTTAACTTGGCAAGTCGATGAATTTTGTGGGTATATTCATGCAAACCCTCACGAGACTACAACTCGTCCACTAGGGTAACCTAGGGGTTTAAAGGCTTGTTGTATGTGCTAAATACAACCGCGATTCTCTGAAAGTGAGTTAGGTTTTCTTTTTATTTTCTTTGCTAGAGGACTAGCAAAAGCTTAGGTGTGGGGGTATTTGATTATCACATTTTAATTACATTTTATACCCTTATTACCTATGTTATATGAATAACGATATTACTAATAATCATTTTATCTTATTTTGCGAGGCTAATAAAGAAATAATGAATAAAAGCCCAAATGACTCAAATTCTCGAATTTCTACCAATATTTGAAGCCCAAATCTGAAGACAAACAAAGGCCCAAGATACCAAATTGATCCAAGAGAAATTCGTGAAGAAAAATCAAGAAAAGACAAATTGGTTGGGAACCAACCGGTTATTAATTAGGTTTTAACTTAGATTTTTAATTAAAGTAATGGAATTTTTGCATGCCTAACTTAGAGTTGAAAATAATTTTTCAAGTTGTCTTGATCAAATATTGTTCAGAATATATATACATATACACATATATATATTATACTAACTTAACAAAAGAAGAAAAATTTCTCTTAAAATCATTGGTGGTTCTATTTTACTAAGCCTAAGTTGGTGAGTAATTAAGCAGGAGTATTTCTATACTTAATGACCTAAGCCCAATTGGGTTGGGATTCATTATTAAAACTTCGCTAAATGGTCACTTAGAAAGCCCGATTAAAAGAACAAAACCACCAAGGAATAAAGAGTTAAAAAAATTGTCATACTAATCATGTTTTTATATATAGTTATATTTGTATATGTTCTTGAAAAATTAAATGGATTTAAAGACTTGAAGTTTGTTTAAAACAAAGAGTTAGCATGTTCTTTTCAAAACTTTCAAATTAAATTTTTGAGTTAAACTTGGTTTTGTATAACTATAATGAAAGGATTTTCTTAAGAAAATTACATTGGAGTTATGATAAAAGCGTTTTCTTGAGTATTAACCAACTTCAATTGGAATGTTTAAAGATATCAAATGAATTAATTATTTTATTAACTTCTTTAACTTGGCAAGTCGACTGAATTTTGTGGGTATATTCACTGCAAACCCTCACGAGACTACAACTCGTCCACTAGGGTAACCTAGGGGTTTAAAGGCTTGTTGTATGTGCTAAATACAACCGCGATTCTCTGAAAGTGAGTTAGGTTTTCTTTTTATTTTCTTTGCTAGAGGACTAGCAAAAGCTTAGGTGTGGGGGTATTTGATTATCACATTTTAATTACATTTTATACCCTTATTACCTATGTTATATGAATAACGATATTACTAATAATCATTTTATCTTATTTTGCGGGCTAATAAAGAAATAATGAATAAAAGCCCAAATGACTCAAATTCTCGAATTTCTACCAATATTTGAAGCCCAAATCTGAAGACAAACAAAGGCCCAAGATACCAAATTGATCCAAGAGAAATTCGTGAAGAAAAATCAAGAAAAGACAAATTCGGTTGGGAACCAACCGGTTATTAATCGGTTGGCTAACCGTCGACCAACCGATCGGTTTGCAACAGATCTCAATTAATGGTGGATTTCTCTTCCTTTTGGCTAGGTTTGATCCAATGGTTCACATCAACTCCGTTGGGCTATAAATAGGGGTGAAGGTGAGGGTTTTGAGTGTGAAATATTTTGTAAAACTCCATTTGGAGAGGAGGTCACTCTTAATTGAAGACCTTCCAAATATTGTAACTTTTGTTACACAATAAATGAAATTTTCACCCCTTCAATTTCCTTTCTCTTCTTCTAATCCAAGGACCAAAAGGAGGATTAGATTAAGATCAGGAGTTGTTGGTTTTCCTTTTATTTCTTTTTCATTTTCTTTCTTGTTCATTTTATTGCTTTATAGCTTAGATTTACTTTCATGCAATTTAATTTCATGCAATTTACTTTCATGCAATTTACTTTCATGCAATGTATTTAATTCTTGTATTTACTTTCTAGAATAGATTTTTCTTTTCTTTAATTCACCTTGAGGCTAGAACCCTCTAGGGAATTACCCTTTTCTAAGTGTGGAGCTAATACTTGTGGGATCCCTAGAGATTGTTTGAAACTAGCTAACAAATCCAACTCATTTTCATGAGATTGAGATAAGCTAAGTGGATCTACTCTAGATTCCTCATATCTTTAATTAATCCTCCATACTTTACCTTCTTTATTTTCCTCTTATCCTTGTTTTTCATTTGTTTGTTATTTTCCTTTATTCTTGATTTCATTGATTTTTACTTCTCTCTCAATCTCATATTCCCTCCATGTGCATATAATCTCAAACCTAGTTTTGTTATTATGTGCATATAACCACAACCACATTCTCAACTTCATTTTCTCCTCTTTTGCACATAATCCACATCCACTCTCTCTTGTCTCTCCACATCCACTTTCACCATTTTCTTACTTTCATTTTATTTGAATAACTCCTAATTGTCACGCGCATAATTTGAGAATCAAAACTTGAGCAAAACTCTTCCTACTTCCCGTTCCTCGTGGGATCGATAATCTTATATACTATAACTTGATCAAGGTTGTATACTTGCAACTTAGGAGGTAATCATTTATTTCCCATCATTCATTAATCGACAAGTAAAGTCAACACTACGTGTAATGGGGTCGCAGAGATCGAACCAACATTGCGGAGAAAGCAATGAGTATCGCGATCATCTGTTGGATTGGGCAACGAATGGTGGGCAGAGGCGGTGGCTACATCTTGTTACATTGTGAACCGTTCACCACATTCGACATTGGATGGTGATACACCCTATAGGGTGTGGTAAGGGAAGCATGCATTATCATAGGCTCGAATTTTCGGATGTACGCCTACTATCCGTCAACGAGGAAAGCTTGAGCGAGGGCCAAGAAAGCAATATTCTTGGGATATGCGAAGGGCGTAAAAGGCTATCGCCTTTGGTGTCTGGAAGATTCGAAGTTCGTGATCGCGAGGATGTTACCTTTGATGAAATCCATGATTGCTAGGGCGTCCAAGGATGATGGTGTTAGGACTGATGAGGCTTCTAAGTCTCGGGTTATTGAAATAGAACCTAAAGACCAACCAAGTTCTAGTCGTGTTCAAGTGGGAAGTCGGTAGATGATGAGCTTGGCGGGAGGAGGTTCAGCGAGGAGAATACAGGCACTACAACAACGGCTTCGAGGATAGTTTGGCTTCCACTAGGCCAAGGCGAGCATACAAGCAGTACGGGGGCTGATCAACCCTTGAAGCACTATGGGCGAGTTAATTTGGTTGAATCGCACTCGGTGGAGGAGGGCGAACGGTCTCCTTCAAGGAAGCTATTCGGGACAAGGATAGTGAGAGTTGGTTGGGCTGCGATGGAGGAAGAGATGAAATCTCTTGGAAGAATCAAACATGGGAGGTGGTCCCATTGCCCTTAGGAAGAAAAGCTATTGGTTGTTAGTGGGTGTATAAAAGAAAAGAAGATCTTTGAGCTTCGGTGGTACAAGGTACAAGGCAAGGCTAGTGGCTAAGGGGTTTGCACAAAGAGAGGTGTGGATTACAATGAGATATTTTCTCCGGTGGTGAAACATACTTCTATTCGGTGCTATTGAGTATTGTTGCTCATGGTGATCTTGGTGGAACAACTCGATGTTAAAAGCGGCCTTCTTGCGGAGACTTGGATGAAGAGATCTACATGCATCAACTGAGGGCTACAAGGTTGAGGACAAGGAGCATCATGTGTGTCGTTTAAAGAAGTCCTTTGTATGGATTGAAACAATCTCCTCGGCAGTGGTACAAGCGATTTGACTCCTTCATCTTTGAAGCATGGGTTTTCGGCGACTATGATTGTTGTGTTTACATCCAGAAGCTTCGTGGAGGTAACTATATCTATCTCCTTTTGTATGTGGATGACATGCTTATTGCTTCTAAGAGCGGTGGAGATAGATAGGTGAAATCTCAACTTGGTGAAGAGTTTGAGATGAAAGACATGGTACTAGGAAAATCTTGGGTATGGAAATTAGAAGAGCGGAAGCTGGCGATTGTTCTTAAGTCGGAAGGGCTACATAGAGCGGGTGATCGCGAGGTTCGGGATGCAAAGTGCTAAGTCGGTGGTGACTCCATTGGCTCCACACTTTAGGCTTCGGTAAACAATCTCCTACTACTGGAAGAGAAGGCACATGGGCGTGTTCCTATGCTAGTGCGGTTAGCGGCAATATGCGCAATGGTGTGTACACGCCCGAGATATTTCCTGGTGATCGGTGTGGTCGGTAGATTCATGGCGAATCCGGAAAGATGCACCGGGAAGCGGTGAAGTGGGTTCGAGGTACTTAAAGGGTACCGTTGTCTGGTCCGTGTTTTGATGGAGAAACATGTCGATTGATGGGTTTGTGGACTCGATTATGCGGCGATCTAGATAGCGGCGATCTACTCTGGTTATGTATTCGGGATACATGGGGCTCGGTTAGTTGGCGTCGATGTTGCAGACTCTGATGGCACTTTCTACTACAAAGGCGAGTACATGGCCATGACAGAGGGAGTGAAGGAAGCATTGTGGTTGTGGGGTCTTCTAGATGATTTGGGGATTGGCGAGAACGTGAACTTGTGGTGCGACAGTCAGAGTGCAATTCACTTGGCGAAGAATCAAGTTCATCATGCTCGTACCAAGCATATCGATGTCAGGTATCATTTCGTGCGAGATGTCATAGAGGAAGGCGATATTTCTCTCATGAAGGTACACACGAATGAGAATCCCGCAGACATGTTAACTAAGGTGGTCACAGGTAGCAAGTTTAAGCATTGCTTGGAATTGCTTCATATCAACCCGTGTTGATCTGCCCAATAGGGCATGGTCCTTCGGGGCGGTGATGGGAGAGGTGGAGATGATTTGCAGAACTACGATTAGCTTGATCCCGGTGGAGGGTACGTAGGCAGCCGCGGTATAGTGGCGCAGCTGGATTGGCCTGGTTTGGCTGATGGAGATCTCTCTAGATATGTTCGCGATGTTCTTCTGGTGTTCGTCCAAAATTTGAGGTTTATCAAATGATGTACGAGGTGGAGAATTGTGGAACATGCACAAAAACATGCACAAGACAGTTTTTCGGGCTTAGTAGTCGACTACTCGAAGTAGTAGTCGACTACTATCTGAACGACAGAGAGATGGTTTTCATTTGGAACCTTAGTAGTCGACTACTCGAGTAGTAGTCGACTAATCTGCAGTCGACAGAAAGGTGTTGCTCTGTTTGGGGCCTTAGTAGTCGACTACTCTGAAGTAGTAGTCGACTAATCTGGCGATTCGAATCTGGTTTTGATTTTAAACCGGTTCGTTTAGAGTTTATATATAACCCTAAACCCGATTAATTAGGTAGTATTGAGCACGTTTTGAGCAGCCTTTGAGAGGGTATTGTGCATCTTTGGGAGGAGATCTTGTGAGAGATTTGAGAGGTTTGTTTTAGGGTTTCTTGGTGAGAACTTGTAATCCTAATTTGTATTCTCTCTTTTCTATTAGTAAAATCCCCTCCTTGCCCGTGGGCGTAGGCAACTTCTTGAACCACGTAAATCTCGTGTCTTTCTTGTTTTTCTTTGTGTATTTGCTATTGTTTGTGTGGTGGTTTCTCTCGGCTCATTGTCAGCTCCCAACGATATTGGCTCCAACTTCTACTTTAAACCCACAATTTTTCTTATACTATCTCATGTGGGACTATACTCACACATGAATCTCAACAAAACATGAAGAAGTAAATCGAGGAAGACAAGGGATGTAAGGAAATAAACAAATAAATCAACCCCATAGTCCCAATCAAAGTTAAGATTGTTTCACAATTTAGATCTTCTCCACTACTATAAAATAATGGAGAGACCACTATTGTATCACAATCGTTGATTGCTTACTACATGGTTATGATTTATCGTGAGTGTAAATTTGGAATGACTGCAATTCATGAGGGTGTGATGAGTATTAGATTTAGATTGAATCACAATCACTCATTAGATAATTGGCGATTATGATAAAATTAGTGCTCTCTCCACTACTAGTGGAGAGAATTCAAATTCTTGTTTTACCTTCTATTCTTAAGCTTCTGAACTTGGGAAGTAATCGGTTATCTCACAGGTTCTTGTTTCCACAACACTTTCCACGGTAAGATCTCACAGGTTTTTGTTTTTGCAACACTTTCCATGGTTATCTCCCCGGTTTTTCACCTACTTAAGCTGCCCTTCGATTATCTTTGTGATTAATATTCTGAGAGTTTGCTTCTGTGTACTGTGCACTATCTCTTCTCTTTTCCTTTTAAGGTTAAATTTCTCAAGACCCCCCTTGAAGTTTGGAGGGTTCGCACAAAACCTCAATAAACTTTGTATATACTGCAAACCCTGCCTGAAACTTGGGGAGTTTTATAAAATCTCCTGATTGATTTTTTTGAGCAGAGTTAATAAGTCGAAATGAAGGTTTCATTGCTTCTCACTTTCAAATTTTTGTTTGCTAGGAATGAAATTTGTGGTTATTTTTAAGTATGAAAATTGTTGTTCAAGTCTTACCCTTTAACTCCATTAATGACACTTTTCCAAATTCCGGGGGTTTTTGAGAGACTCCCTAAAATTCAGGGTAGTTTTCTTGACTTGTCGGTTTTGAATTGTGAGAGTTGAAGCTTGGGTGACGTCTCCTTTCTCCAGAAAACTTGATTTCTTCTAGACAAAATCAGGAGGGTGAATTGTGGAACATGCACAAAACATGCACAAGAAGCTGGCTTAGTAGTCGACTACTCAAGTAGTAGTCGACTAATCTGCGATCGACGAAGGTGTTGCTCTGTTTGGGCCTTAGTAGTCGACTACTCAAGTAGTAGTCGACTAATCTGCGATCGACGAAGGTGTTGCTCTGTTTGGGCCTTAGTAGTCGACTACTCGAAGTAGTAGTCGACTAATCTGGGCAGATTCCGAATACGGATTTTGATTTTAAACCCGGTTCGTTTAGAGTTTATATATAACCCTAAACCTGATTAATTAGGTAGTATTGAGCACGTTTTGAGCAGCCTTTGAGAGGGTATTGTGCATCTTTTGGGAGGAGATCTTGTGAGAGATTTGAGAGGTTTGTTTTTAGGGTTTCTTGGTGAGAACTTGTAATCCTAATTTGTATTCTCTCTTTTCTATTAGTAAAATCCCCCCTCCTTGCCCCGTGGACGTAGGCAACTTGCTGAACCACGTAAATCTCGTGTCTTTACTGTTTTTTGCTGTGTATTTGCTATTGTTTGTGTGGTGGTTTCTCTCGGCTCCGCTGTCCGCGCTCCCAACAGTATTGGCTCCAACTTCTACTTTAAACCCACAATTTTTTCTTATACTATCTCATGTGGGACTATACTCACACATGAATCTCAACAAAACATGAAGAAGTAAATCAGGAAGACAAGGGATGTAAGGAAATAAACAAATAAATCAACCCCATAGTCCCAATCAAAGTTAAGATTGTTTTACGAATTTAGATCTTCTCCACTACTATAAAATAATGGAGAGACCACTATTGTATCACAATCGTTGATTGCTTACTACATGGTTATGATTTATCTGTGAGTGTAAATTTGGAATGACTGCAATTCATGAGGGTGTGATGAGTATTAGATTTAGATTGAATCACAATCACTCATTAGATAATTGACGATTATGATAAAAATTAGTGCTCTCTCCACTACTAGTGGAGAGAATTCAAATTCTTGTTTTACCTTCTATTCTTAAGCTTCTGAACTTGGGAAGTAATCGGTTATCTCACAGGTTCTTGTTTCCACAACACTTTCCACGGTAAGATCTCACAGGTTTTTGTTTTTGCAACACTTTCCATGGTTATCTCCCCGGTTTTTCACCTACTTAAGCTGCCCTTCGATTATCTTTGTGATTAATATTCTGAGAGTTTGCTTCTGTGTACTGTGCACTATCTCTTCTCTTTTCCTTTTAAGGTTAAATTTCTCAAGACCCCCCTTGAAGTTTGGAGGGTTCGCACAAAACCTCAATAAACTTTGTATATACTGCAAACCCTGCCTGAAACTTGGGGAGTTTTATAAAATCTCCTGATTGATTTTTGAGCAGAGTTAATAAGTCGAAATGAAGGTTTCATTGCTTCTCACTTTCAAATTTTTGTTTGCTAGGAATGAAATTTGTGGTTATTTTTAAGTATGAAAATTGTTGTTCAAGTCTTACCCTTTAACTCCATTAATGACACTTTTCCAAATTCCGGGGGTTTTTGAGAGACTCCCTAAAATTCAGGGTAGTTTTCTTGACTTGTCGGTTTTGAATTGTGAGAGTTGAAGCTTGGGTGACGTCTCCTTTCTCCAGAAAACTTGATTTCTTCTAGACAAAATCAGGAGGGTGAATTGAGTGGGGATAAGATTAGCACCACTGTCAGAACTTCTACAGAGTAGTCATATTTACATCGGTTGGAATATAGAAATCATTATTGGATCAGACATGCAAGTCTGGAGGGGGTGCGAGGATTTGAATAGAATTGCTATAGTTTTTCATCTGCATAAAGTATATGCAACAGAATATAGTAAATAAAAGCAATAAATGATATAAAGCAATACAAATATCACAAATGCAACCAACCAATGAACACACGAGGTTTTATAGTGGTCCGGATAAATAATTCTACATCGATTCTTCCTTCTCAGGAAGGGGCTTTCTCACTATGAAAATAGTTCATTTGAATCAGAAACCCAATTTAGTAGGCTTATAAGATCAAAACTCTAGTTTTTCCTAAACTAGTCGTCTAACCTAACTCTTCACAATGAGTAACTCTTAGCTTTAGCTAATCCTAACTCTCGATTCAAACGGCTTCAGCACACTGTAAAAAAGTTCAAAGAAATACAAATTAAATATCAAATCAGTTTAGAATTGTAATGCTCTTACAGCTCTTTCAATAAAATAAACCATCCTTCAATGTAGGAGTTGATGACATATGTAATAAGTTTTTAAATTCCTAAATGTATTACTCATTGATGGATTAAAGCATAATCTTATCTTCATTAGTCAACTTTGCGATAAAGGTATGTTTATTCTTTTTTAATCTACTGTGTGTAAAATTATTGATTCAAAAGCTGGTTCAATTATTTTTATTGGAAATAAACATGCTAATATTTACACATTGAAGTTTAATGATATTAAATCTGACACTGTTAAATGGCTGGTTGCAGAAGGAGAGGATAGCGAGCTTTGACGTAGGAGGCTTAGACATGCAAGCATGAGTTTGTTGCAGAAACTTTCAAAGAAAGAATTAGTGAGAGGTTTGCTTATCTCTACATTCAAAAGTGAGAGTTTATGTGAGGCGTGCAGGAAAGGTAAATTTATTAAATCCTCTCATAATTTAAAAAACCAGGTGAGCACTTCTAAACCTCTGCAATTACTTCACGTAGATCTTTTTGGGCCTATATTCACACAGAGTTTAGAAGACAAGTGTTATTGTTTGGTAGTGGTTGATTGTTGGGATTGTGTCTTTGATTCTTTATATAGCTTCATGAGAGTTAGATAGGATTAGAGGTCTGTTATGATTAGGAGATTTGGTCTCATTATAATGAGGAGTTTGTTTCCTATTTTAATTAGGAAGTTAGGCTAGAGATAGTGTTTTAATTTTCTCTATATATAGTCTTCTATTGTTGGATGAAAAACCAAGAAGAGAAGGAGGAAGCCTCTATTCTTATAATCTAGGTCAGCAGAGGGCATAAACCAGATTTAAGAATAATGCGAAAGGCGATGGTTTCGTAGTCTTTGTCCGTGCAAAAGACTTTAAGGAGACAGCTTTAGAGAAAATATGAGAGTTGATTATATATGCAAGGTTGAGAAATTGAGAGACGAGAGTTGAGTGATTTCTCTTGTAGTTCTTCCTGATACATAGTAAATTTCTTGTATTGTTGCTCCGTGGATGTAGGTCAAAGTTGATCGACCGAACCACGTTAAATTTTGGTGTTACCGAACCACGTTAAATTTTGGTGTTCTTTCTTCTTGATTGTGGTTGTTGTTATATTTTGGATTGTTGATTGGCTTCTGAGTTGCGCAGATTATAATGGAGGTACTTAAAATCCCAACAAGTGGTGTCAAAGCAATAGCGATGGATTCGGGAGTGAGTTCGCAAGATAGACGTCGTGTAAAAGTAAAGATCAGTGGTGTTACAAGAATCAAGATGAAGAAAAATAAAAGAAATGGAGGAGAATACCACCAACGGTGGAAGGTGGCCGTAGGAGACGTGGCTAGGGCAGAGCGCTGGCGAACGGCGCTAGAGCGATGGTGATTGGGCTCTGAATCACAGTGTTGGAGGAGCTTTGGATCTTTAGTCTCGTTCCTGTGAATTACGAATAGGGGAAGGCGAAGACATGTGAGTGCTCACACGTGGGAAAGAAATTAAAAACAAAAAGGGAAGGAGGAAAGAAAATATTAAGTGGGGTCCGCGTGAATATGAGTAGGATGATCACGTGAATACTAATTCACATTGGAAAGAGAAAAGGAAGCACCAGGATCCAATGCTTGATGGTTATCATGTTTGGTGTGTTGGATTAATGTTTAAATCCAGCTTGAAGGTTCAGGTTAATCTGCTAGATGGATAACTTGAAGGCGAGTTTTGGCAATTCAGGAGTCGATTCCTAGGTTTTGGAGTGATCTGACCGTGATGGAAGGATTTGACTTTATAGATTATACTCGGATTAGTCAGAGAATTTAGAAAAGTTCTGATACTGATGGCGAGACAGATCTGATGGCAGATAAGGTGAACAAGTATGCGACGGATGGGATTGGTATAGAGAATCAGATGTCATTCTATTGGTAGAGTTTTCGTCATGCAATTATTCAGGGTCATCCCAAGAGCAAGAGATGGTTGGTGTGTAGCCTCGAGAAGGATAGTGTTGGATTAGGTAGAGCTTGCAAGTGGGCACAACCGAGTGAAACACATGCTGAAGGAGATGGTGGCATTGGACTTGTAGGGGGGTGTAGGACAATAAGTGCTCATGTTTGGTTCAGGCTAAGTAATGGAGGAGATGAAGGCATCCGGCTGGTATAGTGGAGTAGGACAGGCGCACTGATATAGTTCTAGGCGAGCGAAGCATATGGAGTATGAGGATAACAAGTAGAGGGCTACTGTCAGGCTCAGGTCGGGAGGAGAAGCATGGTTGATTGCTTCTGATGTTAGAGGTGACGAAGATCTCTTGGTGCGCAAAAGAGAGATGGAGGCACTACACCGAGACAGGTGATAGTGAGGGTCACAGGGAATCCCAGTTGGAGTGTGGGTATTCCGGTTAGGAGTGTGAGCACTTTGGTTTGAAGTGCAGAAGCATTGTTGATTGCTTCTGATGTTAGAGGTGGCAAAGATCTCTTGGTGCAAAAGAGATGGAGGCACTACAAGAGACAGAGGTGATAGTGAGGTCACGAGGAATCGGTTGGAGTGTGGGTATTCCGGTTAGGAGTGTGAGCACTTTGGTTTGAAGTGCAGAAGCATTGTTGATTGCTTCTGATGTTAGAGGTGGCAAAGATCTCTTGGTGCGCAAAAGAGAGATGGAGGCACTACGGCGAGACAGGTGACAGTGAGGGTCACAGGGAATCCCAGTTAGAGTGCAGGTGTTCCGGTTAGGAGTGTGAGCACTTTGGTTTGAAGTGCAAAAGCAATAGAAGATGCTAGTAGTAGAGGTAAAGTTTCAAGACGGTAATGGTATATCTTCAAGGTTGTTGATTAGCTTCCGAGTTGTGTAGATCATAGTGAAGGGGACTTAAAACCCCAACATTGATGATTTCTCTTGATTTACATGGGTCACATTTCTAGCTATAAATACTGAGTCTTTAAAGCTTTTTAAAATTTTTCGAAGAGAGTTGAAGAAGAAAAAGACCTCCCTATTCGTATCATCCGAGCAGATTATGGAGGAGAATTTAAAATAAATTTTTTTGAAGAATTTTGTGCTAACAAAGAAATCACTCATGAGTATTCTTCTCCTCGAACACCTCAACAAAATGGGGAAGTCGAGAGGAATAATCAGACTTTATAAGAAATGGCTATTACCATGTTAATGAATATAAACTATCAAAGCACTTCTGGACTAACGCAGTTAATACAAGATGCTATGTAAGTAATAGAGTTTATCTATGATCTCTGCTAAATAAGACCTCTTTTGAGCTTTACTATTAAAAATCCCTGAGTGTTGCACATCTTCGTGTTTTTAGTTGCAAATATTATCTTTTAAACATGAAAGATCAATAAGAGAAGTTTGATTCTAAAACTAACGAGTGTGTGTTTTTAGGATACTCTTTATGTAGCAAAGCATACAGAGTCTACAACAAAAAAATAAAATTCTTGAAGAGTATATTTATAATCAATTTGATGAAACTCACACATCTATTGGTTTGATTGATAATGCAGATGACTCTCTTGTGCTAAACACAAATGATTAGGTTGAGCAAGAAAAGATATTGATAGAAAGTGAAAAGAAGACCCAAGAGGAAATTGGGGATAAGAATGAGAAGACAACTCCTGAAGATTCAGATGCTTTTCCAAATCCTTCAGACTCAAACAATCAATAAGAAGTGTCAACCAAAGATCATCCCAAAAGAAATCGTCATCCACCCAATGACTTGAATGATTACTACTGTTCCATGGCAATATCAAATGTAAGTGAAAGTAAAAATACTCATTCCTTTCTTGAAGAGTTCTGTGCTTATGTTAATTCCATTTCTAAAATAGAACACAAGAATGTGAATGAAGCTAATAATGATGAAAATTAGGTTATTGCTATGCGAAGAACTTAACCAATTTACAAGAAACAAAGTATAGAATTTAGTTCTAAATCTAATGATCACCCCATAGTAGGAACTATATGGATCTTTAAAAACAAATTGCATAAAAAAGGTAATATTGTGAGAAATAAGGTTAGACTTGTTGCTAAAGGGTACAACCAAATAGAAGGGATTGATTTCGATGAAAATTTTGTCTGGTTGCTAGACTTGAATCCATCAAAATTTTGCTTGCATTTTCTTATTATAAATACTTTAAGCTCTATCAAATTGATGTAAAAAGTGCATTTCTAAATGGGTACTTAAAGGAAGACATCTATG